>PVHX01015112.1:0-48014 GCA_004024805.1 Geosciurus inauris
AAAAAAAAAGTACTAGTTATGGTAGAATGCACCCCAAAGATCATGATTTCTAATGGTGTACTGAGAGGCTCCAGAATAAATTTTCTAACAAACTTCTGATCAGACACAAGCAGTCCACAAACCACATGCCAAGCAATGCTCATTTGCTCAAATCATGGATAATGTGGGGAAGACATTGCTAAAGGAGGAAAAGGAAAGTGAACATCTTTCACACAGTAAGTTTAGGAAAATATTTTTAAATAAGCCCTCTTACATGACGTGTTTGCGGAAAGCCTGGAGATAAAACGTTTGTCTTTTGCATTTCTTATTGATCTGGGTTTTGAAGGTCACAGAATTCGCAACAGATGTGGCCTGGTCTGAACTATAAAGGTCTCCATGGCTAATAACAGTTAGTGTAAAAATCCAACAGCTGGGACACTGCAGCAGCAACAGTTGGCAGGCTTCTGCCCAGCAGGACAAGCCCCTGGCTGTGCCACAACAGACGGCATCCCTTGCAGGCAGGCTGCCCAGGGGTGGTACCAGCAACTTAGATGTCCACCTGTGGTGGTATCAAACCCATTCTGCCAAAGAAATCACCACAGACCTCGGGAAGACCCATGCAAACATATCTAAGGAACAAAGCAAAATGCACTATCATTTTCCTGGGGCAAATGAAACAGTGAATCATTATTTGCTAGCAACATCCTTAGGGCTGCGGAACTGATCAATAATCATATTATCACACATCTAGTCATTTCCATGATAGATTCTTTTTTTAATAGCATTTATTGCTTTTTCTGATTATAAAAGCAATAAATATTCATGATAGAAACACATTACGCAAAGTACATTAATGAGCAGAGTACATTAAATAGACAAGAGAGTACATAAAAAGCATAAACGAGAAAATAAAAACAACCATAAACACTGTACTGATTTTGGTGAATTCCCCTCATCTGTTCCAATAATCAATAAGCTCATTTTTTAAATATATGGTGAATCGTCCAAAAACGAGTCTGTGCCAACCTTTATAACCCCCCTTAAATGGAAGAATGTGTAAAACTAAAGCTCATTTCCATAAAAACATGTAGCTTCCACAGCACCATACAAGGTTTTGGAGCAATACCTTTTCGACATGTTAGATAATGGTGGGTTTTTCCTCCTCTGCTTTTTCCACCTTTTTTTCCCCCTAGGACACTCTAAAGAAATTAATGTGACTGAGTCACATAGATGCTTTTACTTTCCTAGTAACAGCCATCCAAAAGTTTAAGGAAAAAAAAAAACAGCGAAATTAACTTTCCCCACTATAGCAGGCTCCTTCCTGGGAAAGTACTAAGGTCACTCAAGGTCTGACATTTTCTGAGTTAAATAATGTACTTTTCTTTATGTTGAATCAACCCAGAGAAAATGCAGCAAGTTGAGGCCAACTATAAGGTACGTGGCACATTCTTTTTTTAAACAGGGTGTCATTTTTTTAATACCTTTATTTTGTTTATTTATTTATATGTGGTGCTGGGGATCAAACCCAATGCCTCATGCATGGAGCCACAACCCCAGTCACATTTTTTATGTCAATCAGTTGTCCACATTTACACAGAGGACAGAACACATGAGAATCCATATGAAACCTCATTGAGTGTTTATATGAAGCCACTCTGCACCACGTGGTAACAACTGCCTCAGATGCCCACTGTGGGCCACTTTCACGCTGTCCTTCCTTATTACCCTGACAATCAAAATGCCTTCCCCAAATGGGATGCCAGTTATCTATAGCCAGTTATCCCCCCGACTCCATGCTAACTTTTGCAAATCCTTTGAGTAATCTAAAGTGCACCTCTATGCTCCTTTAGAGATAGAAAATAATAAAAATATGGAGCTCTCACAGATGATCTTAACTGAAAACTTGCTCTGTGCTAAGCAGGACTTTTAATACTAATTGGAATCCTTTAATCCTCACTTTATCCCTTTCAAAGCAAGCACCAGTGTTGAGCCCATTTTAAGTGATCAACATAAAGACTTGGAGAGACTTGGGCCTGGGTCACAGAGATTCGCGCAGAGGCATGTCCACACAAGGCTGAGCCCAAGACAGCGAGGACCATCAAAGAGGATTCTGGAATTCAGTCTTCTCCAACAGCCTGTTCTTCTGTGCCAACATGCTCAGCAACTAGGAGGGGTACACAAGCACTCAACAGGATGAACGAAGTGAGGAAGACTGCGACTGAACTTGCCAAGTGTCAACAGAGGGGGAAAAAAGATGAAAAAAAAAAAAAAAACCACAAATGGGTCAGCTCTCTGTCTGGACAGTCCTTCACCCTGCAGACAGGTAGACCAGCCTTCAGTACCACCCAAAAACAAACGGTGAAGTTAGTAAAATCCAGATATTTGCCACAGCCATGAAACTTCACAAAATGCTGATGGGGAAAAAAAATCATCCCAAACTTGGAAATAAGATTCTTTCAATGTCATTTTGGGTCAGAACTGTACAGGCTTACCCCAAAATTATTTAATCACCCCAGAGAACGCACCATTGTTTGATCTGCTGTGCACTATGATTAAAGGCAAGACTTGGTAAAGATACAGATTAATCTGTAGATTTAACTTCAATATGAAGAAAAACAGGTTATAGGTTTATTATCCTGTAGACATTAACCAGCGTTGGATAGAACCTATTAACCTTTTCAGCCTATAAATGCCCAGTTCTTTAAAATGCCCTTTTAACCAGATTTACCATATTATTAATGTCTTTATTAATAATTTGAATTTGACATGTATTCATTTTATTTGTATAAAAGCCATGTTTTTAACTTTTTGAAAATCATGATTTTCCATAGTAGTGACTTAAACCATTCTCCCAAAACACTTGTGGCTCCAGGTCTATCCCTCTCCACTCCTCCATTCCAAACTTCTGCACTCAGAAAAATGCTACAGAAAATTAAACTTAAATTCAATAGTTCAATCTCAGTAGGCAGAACAGCTTCCCATATCATGAACTCAGGACAACTGTTAACAGAAGATTTCTGGGGATGCAAACACACCATAATAATAATCCTCAATGGGGAAACTTCGGGCATCAAAACAGGCAATTTAGAACAGGCATTGAAGGAGACAGGATGCTATAGCAGAGTTTAATGGATTATAAAATAATCTTGATGATACCTCACATACCCCAAATAGGAAAGTGTCTACTTAGTTATATTTAGCATCTTTTTTGTGGTATCCATTAAAGGGCAGTACATTTCCATTATAAAAACTCCCAATACAAATGAGGTCTGATATTTTGTTCCTCCTAAATCATTTGCCGGATTTGCTTTAGATATATTCTGAGCAAGGAACATTTTCAGTCACAATCCCATATACATCTGTACCCATGCTGAGAAAGATCCCACTGAGTTAACAATGAAGAGACCTTTGCACACGAAAGAGATGGTACACAAGCAGCCAGCAGGGTAAACAGAGGCCCAGAAGAGAAAGCCACAGCACACCAACCACCATAATGAGATTTGACCGAAGTCCGAACATAAGAATTGCATCTCCGCAAGGATTTATGTTACGAGGTCATTCAGGAAGATGATTCATTGGAAATACTTAAACCAGAGAGGTTAAATTAAAAGTGCGGGAAAGACTCGTTCTCCACTCCTCGACCAAGCTGTCAGAAACTTCTGGCTCTTCTCCAGCAAATGCTCACGAGTGCCTTATTTGAAGTCTGTAAGGCAAATGCCTTACTGTTGACACCATGGGCCTCTTCTAAACCCAAAGCAGGTAGGACTCAAGGATCAGAGCACTCTCCCACTGAACCAGGTCTTGTCTTCTCCATATGGCTCAAAATTGGATTCCAAAAAAAGAATGAAATCCAACAGATGATAAGCAGACATTGCTAATCCTTTGGAATTGGCCATCAGGAAAAGCGCCACATCAAAGGGCCCTGAGGTCATTTGCAGAGAGTTATTCCCAGCAAAAACGTGGAGGGAAAATGCCATCAAAAGGGAAGAGCCACGTGGGAGGAATGACTGTAAAGATTAGAGGACCAGGAGGATATGAATTAAGCCACTAGGCAAGGCTTTATTGGAATACACCCCCTCGGGCCAAGTCCCCCGTCCATTAGAGCGTGTCCGGAGAAATGGCGCTGGAGCTTCCCTGCACAAAGAATTTCAAGAAAACCCGGTCAGGAAGGGGAGGGCTTGGGGGCAGGAAGAGAAGATCAGAGTCCTTCCTGGATAGGTCAGGAAAACCCGCTGATTGACAGGAGGCATGTCTACTGGTAGAGTAAGCATGTGGCTTGCCACTGCGTCTGGCTTGCTACTGCCCCGCAGCTGCTGACCAGTTCCCCTAATTGAACATCCTGGACCCTAACCAGACCTAACATCCCAGCCTTTCTGGTGATATAGGACAGCAGATTCAGTCTGGCTGCTTCATGCGGGATTGGGGGCATCTAGAAATGGGGGTGCGGCTGGGAGGTTGGTCAGGCAGAGAGGCAGACGCAGGGGTGTGGGAGCCTCTGGTTGTCAGTCATGTTGCTTGAATGTAGAAACATCATCTGTGGGTAGGAACAGAAGCTTGGGAGAGATTACTGATTAGCAGAAAAAGAAAGGGGCTGCGGAGAAATTTTTAGTTTGGTGGGAGTCCAGCGTGATGGGAGTCCAAGGCTGGTTGGTTCTGTAATGAAATTTAAGTTTTTTTTAAGTAGCAATTACTGTATAATCAAGTCCTCTTGCCTTAGCCCAGAGGCAGTGAATGGGGGCCAAGGAGAGCCCTCCTATTACCAATAGAAAGAGCCATTTTTGCCCTAGAATGGGAGGTGGTAACAAGTCATGGTAATTCAGTCTCATTGTACAGTTTAGTCCCTATAACAAGGCTGGAGAGGACAAGGCATGTACACATAGTATTTAGTTTCTAATGTCATAGATGTCTATCTTTAAATTATTTTAAATGCCCAGGAATGGCTGTGTTCTTGGTTTTGCTAGGTGTTTAAGATGAAGCAAGTCAAATTGACTTTTGTTCTTACCGATTGTTAAGAGTCACCTCTTGGTCTCCTGCGAGGCATCCTTGAGGAACTTGAGGGCAACAGTTAGCTCTGCTAGTGCCATCTGCATTAGGATAGGTTGAGGTCTGGCAGTGACCATCCGGCTTCCCCGGGAAGCATGAGAGAAGGTTCCCTCTCTTTTGACCTTCCTGTTCATCGTATGGCATTTGATTGGCTCTTTAATTCTCTAATGGTCTCAGAAATCTCCCTCATCAGGAGGTCCTGTGGCCCAGAGGTGCAGAGAGCCTCTTAGAGAAGTTCCTTCATTCCTTGGATTTAGGTTGACTCAAAGGGCAAGAGCCAAATACTGGTTTTCTTGGCCCTTTAATTTTAGTTTTTAAGTCTTGATCTTAAACACTCAGCAAGCCAATCTCACCAGTTATAAAGTAAGGGTATTGGGCTTTAACTTTAAGGTCTATCTTATAGGTGATGGCTGATCTATCTTAAAATAGTTTGGGTTGGTTGTTCTTGAAGTAGTACCTCTGTAAAACATTAACAGGCAATAGTTAAGAGTTTTAGGAAAATACAAAATAAAATCAACAACAGCAAAACATATTTAGTTTGTGTAACAGCTTTCTCAAATTTCAGGTGAGTTACATATTATATCCCTGTTTGAGGTCCTAATGATCTTTACAACAAAATTAATCCTTTGAACATATCTTTAAATGCACAGGAGTCTTATCTACTTTGAAGCCATTGTAGTAAGCTGGGAGACAGAACTATCTCAGGTAAGACAGGGCTCCTTACAAAATCTTAGCAGAATATTAAATAGATTAGGTCATCATTTATTTAAAAGATCATTCTGATGTAAAAATAACTTAAAGTCTTATCTTATTGGTGATAGGTCTGATTTGCTTATTTTCATTAAAAAAAAAACAAGACATTAGACAAGCGTATTTAACAGTAAAATTTTTCCCTTGAAGAAATTTTTGACAATGACATATATATTAGACATTTTATAGACATTAGCATGTTATTAGTCCTTTGACCACATGGAAAGACTTGTGAGTTGAGTAATTTTAACGACATCTTTATTTTTGTTTACCCAATTTAAATTGAACCTTTTAAATCATGCGAATTAAAGATATTTGGATCCATTTTTAATTGTAGTTTATGAGCGCTCAGTTTACATAAACACAAAAATAGACCATACAGAAGGCCTTTTGAATTAACGGTGTACCTTGTCTCAGTAGAGTGTAAAAAAAACTTCTATACTTGGATAAGATACATCTGATCATAAGTTTGAACTTTAGCACGCAGAATTAGTTATAAGTTTAAGAATGTAAGAGTGAAGGGTCCTAGGAGAGAGAAAAGCAAGCCGTTGTTTCCGTAGAGCAACAAGAGAGAATGGAGAAAGCAGCAAGGGTCGAGGAAGCTTAAGCAAATGCAAAGTCACCTCCTTTCCCCTTTTTTTTCCTTGACCTAAAGTAAAGCTGTAAGCCTAAGGGGAAGGGCGGCGGCAGTGGCGGGAGCATGGAGTGGCAGGCCAGCTGCCCATGCGGGTGGAGCAGGTCGTCAAAGGCGCACTGGTGAGCTGCAGCAAGCGCAGCTTCGCTGGGATCCTGCTGGAGGAAAAAGTGAGCGGGTGGGCAGCCTGGGGCACCTGAGTCCCCGAGGACCCTCCGCCGCCAGGGCAGGTAGGGCAGGGCCACCGTGTGGCAGGCAGCTCACAAACTTCCAGCTGCCCATCCCAACAGCACAGAGGCAGCAAGAGATAGAGGGAGGCGCAGGTAGGCTATGCAGTGGCGGGAAGAGCAAGCCCTAGCACCAGGTCCCGGTGGCGCGGCCGCATGAGGAAGGAGATAGAGGAGTAAATGGGAAAGGAATTTTTGTTAGCAAGAAGAACTTGAGAAGACAACAGATGGGAAAGGGAGGGGCGAGAGCTTAGCGAGAAGGACTTGAAAGGACAGAACAGAGGGGAAAGAAGGGAGGGGCGAGAGCGTAGCGAGAAGGGCTTGAAAGGACAGAACAGAGGGGAAAGAAGGGAGGGGCGAGAGCACACTTCCAACAAAGCCTGGATGAAAGGAATTTCTGTCCATTTCCCCATCCTGTGACAAAAATTAGCCAAATCAGTGAGGATTTAAAAATCAAATTTCCCCCTAGAGGCCATTTTGGTCCGTTATCTAAGCCATAGTACAGTGGAGTTCCGAAGTCTAGAGAAGAGCTGGGGTACCCTGTGACTTCTCAGTGGTCCTGGGGAGTGGGCGAGAACATAAATTGGTGTCCCAAACAATGCTCACGCCCACGGGAGAACGGGGCCAGGCGGGAAATTGAAGCGTCCTTCGAACTTTCCGGGGCCCGGATGGCAGACGACGAGTGGCTAACACAGGGACTGGGAACATTTTCCCAATCTACGTGGCCTCGAGCAGACAGAGGGCCCAAGCACACGTGCGACTTCCAGGATGGGCCTCTGGAGTGAACGGTGGGGGTGGGGCAAGCTGAGAAGTCAAAGGAAGGGCGGGGCCTACCTCACTCTTCTCGGTCCAGGTGAGGAAGACAGGAAGCGGCTCAGGAGTTCTCCCGGTTTGATCCAGAGAGCTTGCCTCAACCCCGGTACGGAGGAGGTTCAAAACCCTCCCAGGTTTCGGCACCATTATGTAAAGATTAGAGGACCAGGAGGATATGAATTAAGTCACTCAGCAAGGCTTTATTGGAATACATGCCCTCGGGCAAGTCCCCCGTCCATCACAGCGTGTGGGGAGATATGGCGCTGGATCTTCTGTGCCCGGAGAATTTCAAGAAAACCCGGTCAGAAAGGGGAGGGCTTGGGGGCAGGAAGAGAAGACCAGAGTCCTTCCTGGATAGGTCAGGAAAACCCGCTGATTGACAGGAGGCGTGTCTACTGGTAGCGACAGCATCTGGCTTGCCGCTGTGTCTGGCTTGCTGCTGCCCCGCAGCTGCTGACCAGTTCCCCTAATTGAACATCCTGGACCCTGACGAGACCTAACAATGACTAGGACAAATTTTCAGACCTGGGTAGGCACAGTAGCACACACCTGTAATCTCAGCAACGTGGGAAACTGAGGCAGGAGGATCACGAGTTCAAAGCCAGCCTCAGCAACTCAGTGTGGACCTAAGTCACTCAGTGAGACTCTGTCTCAAAATAAAATATGAAAAGGGCTAGGAATGTACCTCAGTGGTTGAGTTCCCCTGGGTTCAATCCCCAGTACCAAAAAAAAAAAAAATTCAGATTTGTTCTACATCTAAAATAATTCAGATTATGTGATGTGAGTAGAAAGTCAGACGCACAGAACAACAGAAAAGAACCCGCAAGGAGACACACAATATGACCAATTGATTTTGGAAAGAGGTGCAAAACCACTTCAATAGAGGAAGAAAACCTTAACAAATGGTGCCGGAACAATGAGCTATGTATAGGCAAAACAAAATAAAAAACAAAAAAGATGGGAGCCGGGTGTGATGGTGCACGCCTGTAATCCTAGCACTTTGGGAGGCTGACACAGGAGAATCTCAAGTTTAAAGCCAGCCTCAGCAAAGTGAGGCACTAAGCAACTCAGTGAGACCCTGTCTCTACATAAAACACAAAATAGGGCTGGGAGTGTGCCTCAGTGGTCGAGTACCCATGAGTTTAATCCTCGGTACCAAAAAAAAAAAAAGGCAAGGAGGGGTCAGAGCCTAAACCTCAAACCTTATACAAAAATGAATTCAAAATGGACCATAGACATATATATGAATATAAAATATGAATCTTTTAGGGAATAAAATAGGAAAATAAATCTTCTGGACCTGGGACTTAGGGAAGAGTTTTTGGATTTGATTCTCCCCCAACCCCGCCATACACCAAAAAAAAAAAAAAAAAAAAAAAGGATGCTCAGAAGAGGTGAAATTAATAAAGAGGACTTCATAAGAGTTTTTGCTCTATAAGGGCCTTTGGTGGGGAGAGGTGTGGACTGGCTCCACACCAAGAACCATGTATCTGACAGGTGACTGCCATCTAGAGTGTACAGAGAACTCTCAAAACTCAACAGTAAAAAAATAAATTAACAAATAAACAATCCAACAGGAAAGTGGGCAAGGGCTACAAAGAGAGGACAGCAAATAGAGATAAACAACAATATTAACCTCAGGGAAATACAGATTGGGACCACCCTGAGGTATCTCTGCGTATCTACAAGAATAGCTAAAACACCCTAGGCCCAGTAGCTCAGGCCTGTAATCCCAGGGGCTCCGGAGGCTGAGACAGGAAGATGGTGAGTTCAAAACCAGCCTCAGCAACTTAGCAAGACCCTATCTCTAGACATTATATTTTTTTAAAGGGCTGTGGATGTGGCTCAGTGGTTAAGGGCCCATGGGTTCAAACCCCAGTACCAAAAGAAAAAAGGAAAGGAAAAAAAAAAAAGAATAGCTAAAATAAGAAAATATTGACATACGGGGAAAGGCAGAACAGTAAAAAACATCGCGAAAGAGTTTGGCAGTTTCTTAAAACGAACAAACAAACAAAAAACCTAAACATACACTTACCATATGGCCCGGCAATTATATTCCTGGGCATTTGTCCCAGAGAAGTGAAAATTCATGTCCACTCAAAAACCTATATACAACTGTTAATAACTTACTTTGGAGCAGGCAGGAAGTAGAAGCAGAAGTTTCCCTCAAAAGGTGAAAGGTTGAAAAAATGGTAGGGTCTCCACAGCATGGAGACTTATTCCACAAAGAAGCTGTGAGGTACTGGTACATACAACTGGGACAGAGTTCTACTCTTGAGGGGTGTTGTGATGATTGAAAAATCCCATCTGGCCAGGAATGGTGACGCTTGGCTGGGGAGGCTGAGGCAGGAAGATTGTGAGTTCAAAGCCAGCCTGGGCAACTGAGCGAGGACCTAAACAACTCAGTGAGACCCAGCCTGTAAATAAAAAAATAAAAAAATGGACTGGGGATGTGGCTCAGTGGTTAAGTGCCCCTGGGTTCAATCCCGGGTACAAAAAAAAAAAAATTCCTGTCTCTCTGGGTGCAGTGGTCCACACCTACAATTCCAGCTACTCAGGAGGATGAGGCAGGAAGATTTCAAATTCAAGGTCAGCCTGGGCAATTTAGCAAGACCCTATCTCAAAATGAAATAAAAAGGGCTGGGGGTGTAGCTCAGTGACGGAATACTCAAGGTTTCGATTCCTTGTACCATAAACCCAAAGTCAATTTGAGAAAGATCATCCACTAAATGATCCCATGGATACAATATCCTCAAAATGGCAAACTTATAGACAAGTAGAACAGATCAGTGGATGCCAGGATGTAGAGGTGGTAGAAGAAGGGGGTGTGTGACTGCAAAAGAGTAAAAAGAGGGAAATACTGGTGGTGATGGAATCATTCTGAATCTTGATTCCAGTAGTGGTTACACGATGCATAAGATAAATATCAAAGAACTATACACACAAGCCAAGCACAACTATACACATATGCCTGTAATACCAGTGACTGGAGAGGTTGAGGTAGGAGGATCACAAATTTGAGGCCCACTTCAGCAAATAAGCAAGACCCTACCACAAACTAGAAAATAAAAAGGATTGCGAACGTAGCTCAATAGTAAAACACGAGTACCAGAAATGATTGATTGAATAAATAAATAAATAAATAAAACAAAAACAATGGGAATTTTTTTTCTTTCTTCTTGTTCCACCCAAAATTTACCTACATTCTGTTTATAACAGCAAAACCAAAGGAAAGAGGGTATGGGGGCTCCTGACACTTAGCAACGTCTTAGAAAGATACCTCCATAGATCATCAGATCAAGAACATTTATAATTCTGTGATAGGAAAAAGAAATGGTTGAAAAGCCCCATTACTGTACTTATTGATTATATGATAAAATACAGGGAAATAAAACAAAGCATGTTACCACATATTACCAGACCTTTGAACAACATGCCAATTAAGGGATGGATTATGTGATTTCTACAAAAAAATCATTTCATGAAAGGAAAGGAAAAAAACATAAGCAGTTCTAAATAAATCCACCTAGACAGAGGCAGAATACTGAGTAGTTCTCAAGTAGAGATAGGCTAGTCAGGTGTGTTGGTGCATGCCTGTAATACCAATGACTCAGGTGGCTGAAGCAGGAGTATCACAAGTTCAAGACAAGCCTCAGTAAAATAGCAAGGCCCTGTCTCAAAATAAAAAGGGGACAGGGATGTGGCTCAGTGGTAGGGTATACCTGGGTTCAACCCCCAGTATAAAAGGAAAGAAGGATGGACAGACTACAAACCAACTCCTCTAAATCATTTTTCACCTCTGCCCCCGTGCTCCAGAAACCCACTCCTCAAGAAATCCTTTAAGTTCTGTGTCTACTTTTTCTTTTTAAACAACCTTTATTTTATTTATTTATGTATGTATTTTGTATGTGGTGCTGAGGATCGAACCCAGTGCCTCACGCGTGAGGGGCAAGCGCTCTATCACTGAGCCATGACCCCAGCCCCCTGTGTCTACTTTTCAAGCCATTCAAATTAAAACATAACTTTCATAACTCTAAGAGATGGGCTGGCACCTTCATATAGTTCTTACAAACAGAAAAAATACTTCCATAATTAAATAACTTTTTAAACATCTATGTGCCAGACAATAGACTAAGTCTTATGGAAAATTTAAAAAGCAGTGTTCTAGCTGGGCACAGTGGCACTGCCTATAATCCCAGCCTCCCTTGGGTAGGGTACCTGAGTTCAATCCCCGGTACCCTAAATCATACATACATACATACATACATACATACATACATACATACATACATACATAAGCAAGCAAGCAGGTTTCTAGCCAAAACAGGGCCAGAGTGTAGTTGAGTAAGAAAGCACATGCCTAGTTCAAGTAAAGTTCTTAAATTTCACATGCAGCACTGGCCCCCACCCCCATGTGCAAAAATCAACCAAAATAAACAAACATTGATTTTCAAAATTCGTAAATTTTTTTGTTAATTACCTAAGCAAAATAGCACTTTAACTTTGAAATATGAAATCAAAGGAAAAAGAAACTGATACTAACTTTCATATCTTAGATAGTTGCTTAGAATATAAACATGGAGAGATTTATGCATAAACCTAATGTGAATACCAGCAGGTGGGCAGGAGGACCATCTGGTATCTATTCTCCACCCTAAGGAGACCTGCTTCTTTGTCCAGATCAGAATCCATTCAGTCCCTGGATTTTACCCCCAGCCCTCAGCTAAGAGCTCTGCTAGGGTTTGAATGGGTCTCCCAGAATTCATGTGTTGGAAGCCTGATGCCCCAGGCAAAGGTGCTGAGAGGTGGGGCCCAATGGGGGATGCCTGGATCCTGGGCACACTGCCCTCATGAATGGACTATGGCCATGACCTTGAGAGTACATATGTCATTGCTGGAGTAACCTTATCAAAGGAAGTTTGTCCCTCCTTGCCTATGTTTCTCCCTCCCTCCTTCTCTGTCATTCCACCACAGGAAGACTAAACAAAAAGGTCACCAGACACCAGCCCTTTGATCTTAGATTTCCAGCCTCCAGAGCTATTGAACCAATTATTTTCTGTTCGTTATGAATTACTCAGTCTGTGTTATTCTGTTACAGCAGCACAGAACAGACTCATACAAGCTTTTAAGTATGCTGCCTAACTTTACAGGAACTGGTAGTTGGTCTGGACTGCTCTTCCTCAGCTGTGCTGGTCTGGATGTCACAATTCATACTGTTGCATCTTGTCACCTAGAGGAAAATGACTCTGAGGACAAAACTGATACACAGATGACAGAGCAGAAGGACAGAAACAACATGGGTTCCTCCTGACTGGCTACAGAGATGCTTAAAATATACTACCTCTGGTTCTCCAGTACATATATAACTTCTCCCTTTATTTTCTCATTGTTCAGTAGGAGCTTTCTTCTTTACTGCTGAGAACATTCTAAGCAATGTATGAGTTTTGCTTACATGGCAGCTGGGGTGGGGGCACCTCTGGGGAAAAAATTCTGACTTTCCCATACATTTCCCCACTTAAGGAAATACACAGGATATGGTGTTAATGGACACAAATTGGCCCTAAAATGTAATGATTCTTCTTTATTTTTATTGACTGTATAATATTCCGTTACAGGATCAAGCCCCACATTCAGCTGATATGGAAATTCATATGACTAAGAAAAGGTTTTCCTTCCTCTGGCCACTTTTCTGCCATCTTCCAGGCCCAAAGCCCAATAACATTATTCATCATTTACAAAGTGACTCTAGTGAATGGCACATCCTTGAAACTGTAGACATCTTTACAGCAGGAGAAGCCACTATGGCCTTGAACTCATCATCAAATCTCAAACAGTGAGCAATATAATCAGATCTGATGACATTCTATTACTTAAAGTACTAAAACAACTCAGGTTGCAATTCTAATGCAGGCAGCCATGTGGAACATTAACCAACTCTCAAATAGCCCTAGAGACTGGCTAGTGACCAGGAGCTGAAATGCACAATCATTTCAGCTAGGAAAGAATCAAGACTGAAGGGTAAAATTTGGTGCAAATTTATTATGCTTGGTTAAATTTACAATGTAGTCAAAAGGCAAGAAGAAGTTAAATAATCCTGTAAGACAATCACCAGAGAGATGTCTGATTAAGTGCCTTGCAAATAGAATAGACCATAAATTAAAATTACGAGCAAGAAGAGTGGGCCTAAAGAGATCACAGGTAAAATACTTAAATAATCAAGGCCAATGCAGCAGAAACAAGTGACAAATCTAATTGCCTAAGTTATAGTGGCCGGTGTCTTGCAATCAGAAAAGACTTCAAAAGCCTCTAACTGCATTTTCCAAAGACAGAAATTAATCTATAAATAGAGATCAGCTTGCAAAACCCAGCTACTTCAGATATGCAGGATTCTCTGCCAGTATTATTTTTATTTCATTCAATCAATGTGGACTCCACGTCCACTATGTGCTCTGGTTGTGGCAATCCAAGCTTCACGGACGACGCCAGCATCAGGATGGTTAGTGATCCTTGGAGTAGGAAGAAGGAGGTTGATCACATGGATGTGTTCAGACTCTGCCCATGTTCTCATAGGCATGGTATGATCCAATAAAAATTAACAAAAAGTTCTCTCTGCCATCTTGGCACTTACCTTCTAGGAGGAGGAAGGAAAGGCAGAGACAACGAACGAGATTTAAAAATAAAAGTAAGATATATAGAATGTGAAATGGTACTCAGCAGAAAAAAAAATAATGATAAAGCAGAGAAAGGAGACAGAACAAGAAAAAAGGGGGCTGTAATTTGCGATACAGTAGCCACAGAGGGCTTTGTGGAAATGTGCTTTTCAGCAAAGAGCCACAAGGCAATTCAAAGCAAGCCAAGCGGGTCTCTCAGAAAAAGAATATTCCAGGCAAAGAAAAAGCAATTACAGCAGTCTTTCTTGACCCACGGCTTTGCTTCCTGGTTTCAGTGCCTGTGGTCAACTGCGGTTCTGAAAATATTAAATGAAATATTCTAGAAATAAATAATTCACAAGAATTAAATAACTTCCATTACAGGATAACTGCTCAATTTTATTATTAGTTATTGTTCATCTCTTACTATGTCAATTCATAAATTAAATGTTATCACAGTTAAATATGTATGGGGGGGAAATCATGAAATGCAGAGGGTTTGATACTGAGTTTTTCAGCAGCCACCGGGGGTGTTGCATCCCCTATGGATAAAGGACACTGCTGCCTAAAGTGCTGAGGCAGGAAGGTGCTTGGGAAATGTGAGGCCCAGGGAGTGGGACAAGGTGCTAGAGCCAGGCTTAGCAAGGGATTCAGCAGAAGTCAGACACTGATGGGGACCAGATGTCCCTGGTACTTAATGCTCCCAGTAAGAACTCTTGTTTATGCCAGGTACAATGGAACATGCCCGTAATCCCAGTGGCTCAAGAGGCTGAGGCAGGAGGATTGCATGTTCAAAGCCAGCCTCAGCAATTTGAAGAGGCCCTAAGCAACTTAATAAGACCTTGTCTCTAAATAAAATATAAAAAGGGTTGGGGGTGTGTCTCAGTGGATGAACACCCCTAAGACCAATAAAAAGAACTCTTGCTTGAGAAGAGGCAGAGTAGGGAGGGCAGTGGCAAGAACTGAATTCACCTAGTAACCATTACACTCAGATTTCGATAGGGAGAACCCTTTGTCTTGGATAATATGGACCAACTTTCCTGTTGACAGTACTGTGCCCATGAGGGTGTGTACTGGAGACACAAAGACTCCCCATTTAGACGTTTTCATTTAGTCCACTTACTTGATAAAGGAGAGTTGGGAATCGACTCAACATACATTTTCTGACACCAAGTTTCTATTTTTTTCCCCTATCTTCGTTCCTTTTGCGATTAAGCAAGCCTGCTGCCTTTCAATGATCCACACATGTTTACACAGACTCTATTCTGTGTCTAGCAGAAGGGAATCCAACAACTGGAAGGCGCTGGCCCTCGGAGTCACAAAAAAAAAAACACTGGGATTCAAGAACTTTGAGTGATAACAGCATGGGAGGGACATCCTGAATCTGAACTTGAGGAATCCAGGAGGCTTCCAAGGGCAAAGTGACAGGCAAGGTGAACCCAAAAGCAGCACAGTGCAGAGGATACCAGAAAGATAACACAGCACAAAATGATCTGGCACAAGATAAGTGATAGACCTAAGTGACTGTTCATACCAGCTGGATCGCCGGTAACTTCAAATCCCTACTTTCAGTCTCTAGCTGAAATAACCTAGTCATCCACATCATGGATCATTTGGATTTTCTATCAATCACTGATAAATGGCATGGTATAAAACCTCCAATTCAGCCAGACGTGGTGGCACATGCCTGAAATCCTAGCAGCTCAGGAGGCCGAGGCAGGAGGATCTCGAGTTCAAAGCCAGCCTCAGCAAAAGCAAGGCTCTAAGCAACTCATTGAGACCCAGTCTCTAAATAAAATCCAAAATAGGGCTGGGGATGTGGCTCAGTTGTTAAATGAATCTGAGTTCAATCCCCGGTACCTTAAAAAGGAAAAAAAAAAAAAACATAAAAAAATTTTAAAAACCCTCCAATTTGAAGTCCACTAATTTGGGATTTGTAGTCCTTTGGGACAGCAATTAAATTGGCCTTATCTAAAAAGACACTATGAAATACAAATTAAAAGGACAATGATTACTGGTTTAGGAAATCAGTTTTATACACTTCAAACAGCTAAATCCGCAATTACTGCACCTGCCAGGCAAGATGAGCTACTGCTAGGACCGACGAGATGTCTCAGGGGAGGGAGGTCCACAGCCTCACCACTCCTGGTACTTGGAGCAGGACAAGACACTGTAGCAGGGTTGTTCCAGCAGAACCACCAGCCTCTATTCACTAGATGCCATTAGCAAGCCCCTCCCCTAAAAGAGCAAGCTCAAATGTTTCCAGGCATTGACCAATGCCCCCTGGGTAGCAACAGCTCCCCAGAGAAATAATGCAGAGACAGGAAATGATGGGCCTTTTTAGAGTTTGAAAGAACACGAAGGGAAACAGATATGAAGAAGTGGAGGCTCCGCTGCCCCTCCCAAACCATGACACTTTTCGGTCATTCCTCAAAGAACCATGGAAGTGATGCTCAGAGATACTGTGTTAGTCAGCTTTCTCACTGCTGTGACTCAAAGACCCGATCAGAACGATTGTAGAAGAGGAATAATTTATTTGAGAGCTCATGGTTTCAGAGTTCTTCATCCACAGACAGCAGGCTCCATTCAAGGGGGGCTCGAGATGAGGCAGAACATCATGGTGGAAGAGAATGGCAGATGGAAGCAGCTCCCATGATGATCATAAAGGAGAGAGAGAGACTCCACTCTCCAGATCCAAAATATATACCTCACTGATTGGGTTAAGGCTCTCATGACCCAATCATTTCCCCTCTGAACCTTCTTGCACAGTCTCACATGTGAGCTTTTGGGGAACACCTCACATCCAAACCATAACAGATACCAATCCAATCATCAGCCCCACTTTTCCAACCTCTACACACGCAGGTTCAAAAAGGCAAGATTTCACATTCCAGGCAATGAGCTGCTGGGAGGGCAAACTGGGAGGGGACTCTGAGGAGTGGGAAGGAAAAGGTCAAGGTTAAAACAGAGGAGGTGGGCCACCACTGGCTCACTCTTCCTTCTCCCTGTTCCAGGTCTCTGACAGTACCATGCCAGCTGCAGAAGACCCCCCACTGTCCTGGAGGAGGTCAGGAAGCATGGAGAACTGGAAGAGCCCAGAAGCCAACCACAGCTGAGTCAACAGAGGGTGACTGCAGGCCTGGAGACCCTGAAGAGCTTATGTGAGACGCACAGGAGGGATATCCCCAGTACTCTGATAGGAAATGACCTGCATATCACAGTCACCAGAGCCCCTGGGGTCAAGGCCCAAGGCTGCAGGTGCTTGATAAATGTTTCCCCTACCCCCAGTACTGGGTAGTGAACCTAGAGGTGCCATACCCCTGTGCTACATTCCCAGCTCTTTCTATTCTTTCAAGGCTGGCCTCAAACTTGCAAATTTCCTGCCTCAGCCTCCCAAATAGCTGAGATTACAGGCATGCACCACCATGCCCAGCTTGGAGTGTCTTATTAAAGAAAGTAACCTCAAGAACATTATTCAATTGCATTATTATAGCACAAGTCAAGAAAGGAAGAAAGGAAGGAGGAGAGAGGAGGGGAGGGGAGGGAAGGGGGAATGAAAACCTCTCCAAAACTTCTACAATTCACAATCAATTGAATTTTTCTCTGATAGTTTTCTTTGTTTCAGGTTTTGTTTGTTCGACTGATGGCAATCCTGGGGAATGAACCCAAGGCCTCATACGTAATAGGCAAGGGCTCAACCACTGAGCCACACTCCCAGGCCTCTGTGATAAGCTTTTCATGGTTCAGTAGAAGAGAAGCAACACAGTATTTCATATATGGAATCCTTGCTGCTTGTGAAAACTTTTGCAGGAGAAGGAGTGCACATAATAAGTTGGGGATTTCTATCACTTTTGTTAAGCCAGGTGGTGACTGGTGTGTCTACCATTCATGATGGATCACTGGAAGCATTTTACGAAGCCACCAAAGCTCTAACAGGTAACAGTTCAAAGCTGATGGTTTATCCCCTTTCAACTTAAGAACCAAACTCCAAATTCACTGTGTGCCTCACAATTCAATGACTATTCAAAGTCAACAGCACTGAATTTCAAGCTTGTATTCCAAATGGAAAACTGACTCAAGGAAGCAGAGCACCAGGCCAAAGAGGTTATCAAAACTTGTGCTGAGGCTACTCTTGGTGAACTTGTCCACCTGTCCTGAGTCTCTGGGCCCCTTCAAACTCCTCTGCTTTCCAGAGGCTCCAGTTTCTAAACCCCTAAGAAAAGCTACTGAATCTCAGTAGCAAGCTGGCACACAGGCTGCTCTTGGAGACATTCTGAATGCCTGAGTTTGTTTCAAAGCAATAGAGATAAGAGGCAGAAATTCTACCCTCCATGCTTTCTGCTTACCTCCAATAACCATTCTAAAACAGTCTCATAGCAGGTGCGGTGGTGCTCATCCGGAATCCCAGCAACTAGGGAGGCTGAGGCAGAGGGTTACAATTTAGCAGAGTGGCCTCAAATTTTCAAAGCTACAATGATTTCTCAATTTTACAATGATGTTAAAGTGATATGCATTCAGTAGAAACTATACGTTGCATCTGAATTATGATCTTTTCCCAGGGTAGTGAGATGTCTCAAAATAAAAAAGGAGTGGGGATGTAGCTCTGGGGTACAGCACACTGGGTTCAATCCCCAGGACTGCCCCCTCCCCCAAAAAAATGTCCCAGATTTTAAAGCTCAATGGCAATATCAAAATATCATCACACTATTTTTACTCTTTTAACCCACTAAAGTAAAAAATGCATTAACACAACAAGTGGATCCATGCCTTCCTTCTCCAGAGTGCAGGACGAGTCCACCTGGCAATTTCCAACTATTTTCTGTGTCCTACCGTAGCTGGTCAACACAAATAGCAAGTAAAACTATGGAAGGAATTTTTGACAATGTGTCATGTCATTGATCTAACAAGTTCTTCCCTGACATGAACAGGCCAATCAAAAGGGACTGAAGTTGGAGATTCTCTGGGTCCAACAGGATTTAACACATTCCATCACAGGGTGAGTATCCCTTACCCCAAACGTTTGGGACCCAGAGTATTTCAGGTTCTAGAGACTTTCCAGATTGGGGGATATTCTCAGATTCTACCAGTTGAGTATACACCTCATCCAAAAGTCCCAAATCATAAATGCTCTGAAACCTGAAACTATGTGAACACAGGGATCAGCCTGTATGGTAGGGATATTCAACCTGTACCTACAAGAAGCATAATTTGGTCCTTAATGACACAAGTACAATTGCTCTTTCAAGTGAAAATGAGCAGGTACATCAATATAGGAGGGGTGCAGAAACAGAGGAGTGACCTGGGTTTCCCAGAGACAGAGATCTCTCAAGTTCTGAATCTGTGGCTTTTGGCTCTGAGAACTTTCATGAGCCCCAGTGTCCTCGTCTATAGAATGGGGATAACAACGATATGGCCCTTTCAGGGTAATGGTCAGGATCAGGCACTGTCCAAAGGAAAGAGTCAATAAATTGTAACCATTACCATTATTATTACTAGTCTCCTTTTCTTTGGGCATTCGGAGATTAATTACAAAAAGCACAGAAAAACAGATAGTATGGGCTTTGGGGCTTAAGAGCCACATATTTTGCAGCATGTGGATTCCAAGAAATCTATACAGATGGTCCCCAAGTTAAGATGCTTTGACACAATTTTTCAACCTTACAATGGTGTGAAAGTGACATGCATTCAGTGGAAACCACACTTTGCATTTGAATTGTGATCTTTTCCCAGAGTGGTGAATCTCTCCCAGGATGCTGGGCAGCTGCAAGGAGCTACAGCTCCACTTCAGCCAGGCAGATCAGGAGAGGAACAATCTATCCTCCACAGTGTGCTAACTGGCCTAGCTAGGGTGCTGGGCAGGGTAGGTGTATTGAATGCATTTTCAACTGGCAAGATTTTCAACTTATGATGTGCTTATCTAGCTGTAGCCCCATCACAAATCAAGGAACAATCTGTATATAAAAATTGGACAAGAAGCTGGGCACGGTGGCATACACCTGTAATCCCAGTGGCTCAGGAGGCTGAGGGAGGAGGATCACGAGTTCAAAGTCAGCCTCAAAACTCAGTGAGGCCCTAATCAACTCAGCGAGACCCTGCCTCCAAATAAAAAATAAAAGGGTTGGTGATATGGCTCAGTGGTTAGCCACCCCTGAGTTCAATCCCTGGTACAGAAAGAAACATTAGACAAGAGTATCAATGTACCTTTTCCAGAAAGAGCTAGGAAAGCTTAAGGGAAAAAGACAAGTCATCAGTTTATAGAGCCAATGTTACTGGAAGTTTTTATTTAAAAAATTCAGGCGATTATTAAAGGAGAGGAACTGGAGAATCAAATTGCCCAAACTATGCTATGTGCATAAATGAATATATCATAATAAATTACACTTTTACATATAACTATAATGCACCTATTTTAAAAAATAAATTAACAGAAGATCAATAGACTAGACGAAGGGGGCTGGGAGAGGGAGGAGGGGAAGGACATGAGCAGTACCAGGCATGAAAATGGAGACAATTACATTATGTGCATTTATGAATATGTCAAAATGAACTCTACAATTATGTGTAACTATAATACACTAATAAAAAGATCCCAAAAAATATTTTAAAATGAATGGACAGATATGCCATTTTTGTGGGAGAAAAACAAGCAAGTATTTTTACAAGGTGTTAAGTACAGGTCTGTCTCTGGGCCCCAAAGACACCGGGAACGCAGGGCATGTCATCATCCAACAACAGAAGCAGATCATGAGAACACATATAACAGGAGGAATAAATCCGCCAGTTTCTTTATGAGACAGGATTATAATTTATTCATATATCTATGGCCTTTAGACTTAAATAATCATCATCCAAAATGCTTATAAAACAGACTGTTATCCCAGAGGACAGGTGATCTTTCGTCTGTTTGTTTTGCTTTGTAATAAGAAATTGATCTCGCTCTTCCAGTTGAGATACATCCTTGATAAACAACAAAATTCACTGGTATATAAAGGTATCAGGACTCCACGGGTAAATTATTCATAAAGAACAGCCATAAAATGACCACCAAATAGCACTTCAGAGGTAAGAGCCGTACTTTCTGTAGAGTTTGGGATGATACTAGAATCTCAGAGTGGACACATGATCCCCGAGACTCTGAGGGGAAAGCAGATCAACCATTCCCCAGAGGGTTACAAAGCGAAGGGGAGCAGCAGGAAGCAGGTGGGCAGAGAGCTCAGGGATGCTTCTGCAGCTTCCAGAGGATTCTACAGGGCAGGACACCAGACACACCAAGAGGGGAGGGCCCACTCCACCTACCCTGTCCCTACACCCCCTTTATCTGGCCTAATAGATCAGTTTTAATAGTTAGCACTTGCATGTAGATGGTAGAGAATTAAGCACCAAAAGAAAAAGAAAAAGTGGTGTGGGGCGACTGTTGGAAACTCATTTTCCACTTCTGACTTTGAGAGTGTGCAGGGGTGTGATCACATATATCATCTTTATCAACTTATTTTATTTCTTTCCCTTTTCCTCCTTCTGGGCTGCTTGGCAGCCATCCTCCACCCCCATCTGCACCTTCACTTTTCTTCTTTTTTCTTTTCTTTTAAATATGTTCCCTCCACTGTGGGCACTGAGACAGCTGAGCCAGAGGCAGGCCATCTTATTACAGGGAAAGGAAGCCGAGGGGCAGGGTCTTCCTCTGCCCAGCCTGGCAGTCAGGGGATAAGACACATGATCTGGGATACACGGAGTGGGAAATGACCTCCCAGGATCACTGAGTCCTGCTAAGTCAGAACAGATTCCTTAAGACAAGGCTGGGGACTGCTGTCCTGCAGGAGGAGCCCCATCTCAGACAGACCTACCCTACTCTGAGTTACAGTACACCAAGTACCCCAGCACCCTTCCCAGTCTGGCTTCCAGGGCTGGGCCATTGCTCTCCCTTCCCCATGCCCAACACGGATTCTCTGGCCTGCCTTTCTAATTCATGAGCTCCTGAGGACAAAAACTTCAACTGCCTTAAACAACTTATATTTGCTTCCTTTTTTTTTTTCTTTTTTTTTTTTTCTTTTTTAGAGGATACCGGGATTGAACTCAGGGGCACTCGACCACGGAGCCACATTGCCAGCCCTATTTTGTACTGTATTTAGAGACAGGGTCTCACGCTGTTGCTGAGACTGGCTTTGAACTTGTGATTCTCCTGCCTCTGACTCCCAGGCTACTGGGATTGCAGACTGTGCCACTATGTATTATTTATAAACAAATCAACCCAAAGTGACCCTTGCAAACATTAATGACAGTGATATATTTATCAGGAATAGGTTCCAGGTACTGATAACAGAAAATGTCAAAAAAGAACAGATACAAGATAAAACAAGATCCTTCTTGTTACTTTTCTCTACCAATAATGTAGCTTAGAAGTAGGGTGTTTGGGGATGGTGAGGCATTCCACAACATCAGGATTCATGTGACACCTTTGAAAAACCTTAGGAAGAGGTCTCCCAGGTGAACAGAGCCCTGGGTACATGGCAGGAGAATCACAAACACATGATTCTTTTGTCAAAAAAAAGGCCCAACCAGGTACACAACTTGGAAAACAGAGCCTGGATCAAAGTTGAGCCCCTAACACATCCCCTCAAGTCTCTCTGTACAACAGAATATTATAGTCCTCTCCAAACTGCTTCCACCTTATGATAGTGTACCTACCTCATGATCCCAAATGGCTGCTTAAGATCCAGCCAGCACGTCCACATTCCAGCTCACAGGAAAAGAAGAAGTAACAAAGGATATGCTCCTGTCCCTTTTTAGGAAACTGCCTAAAAAGCTGCATGTCATTTCCATTTATATTTCCCCAGCTTAAATCATAGCTAACTCCAAGAAAGGCTGAAGGCTGGTCTTTATTACAGGTAGCTCTATGCTCACCTCAAAAATGAAGGTTTTTATTATTGAAAAATAAAATTAAAGACAATGAGCAGCCTCGGGCTGGGAATGTAGCTCAGTGGTAGAGCGCTTGCCTCACATGTGTGGGGCCCTGGGTTCGATCCTCAGCACCACATACAAAACAGTAAAATAAAGACATTGTGTCCATCTACAACTGAACAAAAAATTTAAAAAAAAAAAAGACAATGAGCAGCCTCTAGACCCTAACCCAAGGTTCAGTTAATGCAGCGGTATAATGAAAAAGGTGACACGTACTTCTCCTTGAGGTGTTCAGAAGTGTGGCACAGTTGACTTCTCACAAAATGTTATTAATAGCTGTAGAGCTCGTACTTTGAAAAGCCAGAGTGGACGTACTAGAATGGATTTTCGAGATCATTCAGTTCAAATCTCTCATTTGGATATTAATGTTTCATAACTATCCCACTTTACGCAGAAATGTAACGCTATATTTTAAAAATATGGCATTATCATTCATTTGTAACCTACCAATCCCTTTGTTAATTACTACAACAAATGCTTTAATGCCTTTTTAACATTTAAATCACCCGTGCAATTAGCACAATGTCTAATAACAAATGGCCACCTAGCTTTTGCAGGCCATTTAATAAGAGCGTGGGTGCCTCATTGCTGGGTAATAGATAAGGTGACCATCTTTTATGAACCAAAAATCAGGACACCCGGCTAGCGACACATAAGGATGGCATGAACGGTGGCTGAACCCCAAGGCCCACACATAAAACCTGGGCCTCCCTTGGACTACATGTATTGGTAATGTTTCAAAAAATCATGATAGTAAATTGGGTGGAGAGGATAAAAACTGGAATGATCCTAATACCAATTCTTTGAGGGAAAGGGTGATGCTCATCTCACTCTCATTTTCTATTGTATCCCTGTTGGAACTGAAAAATTCTTGTCGCTTGCAAGATTCTGTCCAAACTCTGAGAAGACCTTAAAGCTCTGAACCCTAAAGACGTGCAGTGTAGACATCAGAGACACACTGGGAAATCTAAACAAAACAAGCAAACAATAAGATTCTGCCTGTCACAGTGGCACATGCCTGTAATCCCAGTGGCGCTGGAAGCTGAGGCAGGAGGATCCTGAGTTCAAAGCCAGCTTCAGCTACTTAGAGAGGCCCTCAGCTACTTAGCGAGACTTTATTTCCAAATAAAATATAAAATAGGGCTGGGGATGTGGCTCAGTGGTTAAGCGCCCCGGGACTCAATTCCTACAACCAAAAACAAACAAACAAAAATCCTATGTGATAGAAATCAGGAGGGCAGGGGAGCCAGACAGAATTCCTGGTGTTGGTATGATGTTAATGTGTTGACTAAAAAAACCCTTGGGATATGGAGAGAGCCAATGGTCTATTCTCACCACTTCTCACAAAAGACTTTCTCCATCCATTGTCAAAACATATGGCAAGGACGTCACATGCCAAAGCCATGTCACATGATTCTCCACGCATGCTTCCATAGTCCAGCCACACACACCAGTGTGCATACACAAAACAAGAGATCACCCGGGACTAGAGAAAGAAGGGGTGTGTGGATGTTTAGGAACTTACCAAGTCTCTGGTGTTTTCTATGTTTTCAAACAAAGACCTCTTAGGCAACTGGGCAAAATATTCACACGTCTGAACAGTTCTGGTGTGTATTCTCCACATAAAAACTGAACAAAACCCAAATTTTAAAAAAGAACCGAAGTCAATGAAACTCAAAAGTAGATGCTTTTTCTAGGAAAATAATGGCATCGATAATATTGGACCTGATGGGCCAAGTTTTTCCTTCAGAGTAAATCTTTTATAATTTTAGAGAGACAAATAAGATGCACTTAATATAAATGCATGTGGTCGCCACAGAGGAATATTGAGGCAGGATGTTAAGGGAGTGAACGGAAAATTCTAGCATAAACGAGGTCCAAATGCTCTGGGGCCACTTACAAAGCAGTGATTTTGACAGCAGTTCCTTTTTACATCTCACTAAGCTTCAGTTCACTTCTTAAAATGGAGGTGGTGCCAGGCATGATGGCACATGCCTATAATCCCATTGGTTTGGGAGGCTGAAGCAGGAGCATTACAAGTTCAAAGCCAGCCTCAGCGACTTACTGAGAGGCCTTAAGCAACTCTATGAAACCCTGTCTCTCAATAAAATACAAAAAAAGGTCTGGGGATGTGGCTCAGTGGTTCAATCTCCAGAACTGCCCTCAATAATCCTGCAAAAAAAAAAAAGGAGGTGCTAAAACCTCACTTCCTAGGATTATTGTATTCAGTGCATGAAATTCAACACAGAGAGTCTAGCGTGGCACTACACGTAGGTGCTACCTACACCTGGCAAAGTATCATCACTGACACCAATGAACATCATTTAAATACCAAAAAGGCTTAAATATGTATTAAACCACTCTAGTGACTAAAATATTTAAGAAGGAAAAGCTGAAGTAGTTAAGTCCTGTCTATCTGCATTTTCATATTTTAAAGTTTGTTTAAAAAGAGCCCTCTGTGATTAATGCATGAAATCTGCAGCTCAGAATTGAAGGGGCCACTACCAGTCACCCAAAACTGGAGGGAGAGTTGGCAGCTCCTTGGTAAACAGGGGTAACTCCTAGCTAATCCTCCAGGTTCAGTCCTGGTGTATGAGGCCTTGGGGAACAGCACCCCAACTGAGAACTGCCAATTCTCAGGGCCCACCCCAGACCTCAGGTCTCAGGACTTTTGACCATTATATGCTCTGCCCTCCCAGACAACTGACTCTGGCCTCTTTTCTCCACAGCTCTTCACAAAATTCAACCCTGCCCCCTCACTATACATTCCAAGATGGAGAAGCTGCAGGATGACTCACTTCTCTGCCCTCCCAGCACAAGGAGGCCTTAGAGGGACAGTCCTCAAAGATAAGTAGGTTAAAGTGGGAACAGTAGTGCCTGGCTCACTTCTGATACAGGAAGGCCAGGGTATTGTCTTCCTTTGAGCTATGATAGTACATACGGGAATCTAGAACAATCAACCTGATCCAAAGACGTCTCCAAATGACAGATGTGCCAGCCCCAGTGGCGCTTTCCTATAATCCTAGTCACTTGAGAGGCTGAGGCAGGAGGATTGAAATTTGAGGCCACCCTCATCAACTTAGTGAGACACTGTCTCTAAATAAAGTATACAAAAGGGCTGGGGATGTAGCTCAGTGGTTAAGTGCCCCTGAGTTCAGTTCAATCCCCAGTACTACTACTACTACTAATAGTTCTCCAATATTAGAATTGCAAATATCTTTTGTTAGCAAAGAATCCTGAACTCAAAAGCAGGAGTAAGCCTAGACAAAATTCTATACACAAGTGTATGTGGTTTTCAAAGGGGAGAGTCATCCTTCAGATGACCCAGAAAAGGGTTACAAATTGAGCCCAGAAAGGCAGAAGCCAAGCAACTTCCCCAAGGCCCCACAACAAATTAGCACAAGTGGAGCCTGGAAAAAGATGGCCTGGATCCCACGACATCTGTGCAGTGTCCGAGAAATACTACTTCTGGTTCCTGAATTCAGATTACTCAACCTTTACTACAAAGACTATTAAATAAAACAATGTCAAAATAGGGAAAGTGGAGCTGGGGTTTTAGCTCAGTGGTAGAGGGCTTGCCTAGCACATGTGAGGCCCTGGGTTCAATCCTCAGCACCACATTAAGATAAATAAATAAAATAAAGGTATTGTGTCCATCCACAACTAAAAATGTGTATAGAAAAAAATTAAAAGTAAAATATAGCCACTTTGCTCAACATCAATCTTGTGGAATTTGACTTATCTGTAACTGAAACTTCTTTACAACCTTGTAAGCTCAAGCAATGCTGAGAAGATGCTTTCTTCTCTTGCCCTTTACCAAAAGCTAGGGTCTGAAAATGATGGGCAGTTCATTGGTCTGGTACCCAGATGAGTAGGGCAAGGACAAGATGCTAAGAAACATCTCAAAATGGCCTACTGGCCTTTCACAAACTATCCAAAACATCATTGCCTGAGGATAAGTCCAGATTTTTCAATTACGGGCAGCAGCAGAGGATAGTGATACAGCACCAAAGCTCTGGAGATACAGAATCAAGGTTCAAGTGAAGTTCTGCTCCTACCTAGAGATTCCCTACAGAATGCTTGCAAAGGAATCACATGCAAACATGCACCAACCAGATTTACAAGAAAACTCTTCAGTTTATTCCTAAAAGCCTAGAGTTAGCCAGGTGCGGGCACATATCTACAATGCCAGTGGCTGAGGAGGCTGAAGCAGAAAGATCACAAGTTCAAAGCCAGCCTCAGCAACTTAGTGAGGCCCTAGGCAACTCAGCAAGACCCTGCCTCTAAATAAAATATAAGAACAGGTCGAGGATGTGGCTTAGTAGTTAAGCGCCCCTGATTCAATCTCAGTACCAAAAAATAAAAATAGACAAATCTAAAACTAGGAAAACCTCAGTGGTTTAACAACAGGAAAATGGGTGAATGGCTGTGTATTCACATCATCAATGACAACTAAAGAGTAAATAGCGGGCTGGGGTTGTAGCTCAGAGGTAGAGAGCTTGCCTAGCATGTGTGAGGCACTGGGTTCAATTCTCAGCACCACATATAAATAATAAATGAATAAAATAAAGATCCATCAACAACTTTTTTGGGGGGGGTACCGGGGATTGAACTCAGGGGCACTCGACCACTGAGCCACATCCCCAGCTCTATTTTGTGTTTTATGTAGAGACAGGGTCTCACTGAGTTGCTTAGCGCCTCGCCATTGCTGAGGCTGGCTTTGAACTCGTTATTCTCCTGTCTCAGCCTCCCTAAGTGCTGGGATTACAGGCGTGAGCCACCGCGCCCGGCTAAGATTCATAAACAACTTTAAAAAAAAAAGAGTAAATAGCCCACACTACACCATGAGTAATTCTCACAGACGTTTTATTGAGCACAGGAGACCTGGCACAAGAGAGAAAATACTGCAGGCTTCCACATATTTGAGGTTCTATGAGCAACATTATCTATGAAGAATGAAATCACAATAGTGGTTCCCTGGTGCGGGGATGTGAAGAGCAATGGCCCTGGTGACTAGGACACTGGCAGTTTTAACAGTCACACACCCACATGGTGTATCCAGTCACAGCATTCACATGGTACACTTTACTATAGATAACGATATGTAAATTTTAACTCAATTACAAGAGAAGTTTACTAGTTTAAAGTAAAAAGAAAACCCATGTGATTCTGCCACTTAAGAGTGGAGAGACTCAAGGCCAGGAGGTCTCAAAATTTCCAAAATGAAGACACTACTACTTTCTAATCCTATCAACCTGGGGTGTTTTTCTGTTTTGTTTTTTTATTTTCTTGGTACCAGGGATTGAACTCAGGGGTACTTAACCACTGAACCACATTCCTAGCCTTTACTGTATTTTATTTAGAGACAGGGTTTCACTGAGTTGCTTAGGGCCTCATGAAGTTGCTGAGGCTGGCTTTGAACTCAAGATCCTCCTGCCTCAGCCTCCCCAGCCACTAGGATTATAGGTATGTGCCACTGCACCCAGCTGTGGATAAATATAACACAAGGTTTAAAAGTGGATGAAATATGGGCTGGGGTTGTAGCTGGTAGAGCGTTTACCTAGCACGTGAGGCACTGGGTTTGAGTCTCAGCAGTACATATAAATGAACAAAAACAATAATAATAAAGGTTCATCAACAACTAAACAAGTATTTTTTTTAAAAAAACAGAGTAGATTAACTCTTAGCATGGTGCCTCAAAGCATTGCTGAACAAAAATATGGGAAGTCTGACTTTCTGCATTATACCCAAACAGACCAGACCAAACCAAAATAGAGTCATTCAGGCTAAGCAGCACCTCATCAAACCGAACCCCCAAACAGACCAATTCTTCCTAAAAACAAGAGATTCCAGTATACCCAAGTCCTTGTGATGAGAAAGTCCCCTCTGCTGGAACAGTCACAAAAGTGGAACCTGAAGTAACCAGATGTTAAAATACCTTTTCCCTTATTCTGTTTTCTTATTTCTTGTTTTCTCTTTCTTTTTTTTTTTTTATACTGGGGATTGAACTCAGCGGCACTCGACCACTGAGCCACATCCCCAGCCCTATTTTGTGTTTTATGTAGAGACAGAGTCTCACTGAGTTGCTTAGAGCCTCACCGTTGCTGAGGCTGGCTTTGAACTCGTGATCCTCCTGCCTCAACCTCCCTAAGTGCTGGGATTACAGGCTTGTGCCACCGTGCCCGGCTCAGTTTTCTTATTTCTACTTACAAAACTCAATGCTCTGCCACTGCCCACTGGGAGCTGGGATTCTATTACAAAGAAAGTAGGTAGCTCCCATTCAGGCATGAACAAAAGTCAATTCGATTCATAACTAAACTTGTTGTAATTTCATATTTTGACAGCACATAGGCTGCTATTTTTTCTATTATCATCATTACTATAATAATTCTTGTTTGTTTTTGGTACTTAGGATTAAAGCCAGAGGTACATTACCACTGAGCTACATCCCCAGCCCTTTCACACCTCGTGTTTTTAAATTTAATTTTGAGACAAGAATCTCACTAAGTTGCTGAGCGTCTTGCTAAGTAGCCAAGGCTGGCCTTGAACTTGCAGTCCTCCTTCCTCAGCCTCCTGAGTCACTGGGATTACATGCATGTGCCACCACGCCCAACTATTATGATAATAATGCAGTACTTCTTTTTATTCATATATTGTAAAGGTAAGAATTAACCACTGAATGTAGGCTTTGCTCACCACTCCACTGTGGGCCAAGTAAAAAAAAAAAAAAAATTAAATATTATAACAACATAAAATTAAAGACGCAACAGAAATAAGAAAATATGAACTGGGCTTCCTCAAACTCAGACCTACTAGAGATCTGAAAATTAAACAGCACCTGCCCAGTAGCCTCCCTGTGTCTTCCATCCATTGGGAAACAGAGTTGCCAGGTACCTTGTTAGCGGTGGGCGCGAATGTGAGAGGTACTGCAGGGCTGTTTTGCATGTTCTGACAAGACCAGGAGGATACACAGTCCCCAGTGAATCGGAAAGCCCAGCATGCAACCTGATTAATCACCAGAGGAAAAAAGCCCATATGGTGTGACAGTGGAGAGCACAGGGAACACACAAGAAGAAATATGTAGCTAGCAGTAAACAGAACAAAGGGGCCAGCAAGGAGGGAGTGGGGGGGATAGGACTGTGAAATCTCCCCCTGCATAGGATTCCAGAAAACCAGAAGCTGTTCCCTGCAAGCCTGTTTTCACTTGGGTGCTAATGGCTGGGGTTCCTTATATGGTAAGGCCTTCTGACCTGGATGGAGGCAGAGCTTCCAGCTGTAGCTTTAATGATAGGAGTGGACATTTGATTTTTATCAGAGTGGTTCCCCTGTTTCATACAGATTTCCTGTGGAGTATAAAAGTAACAGATATCATAAATGGGGAAGGGGCGTACACACAGAATGAAAAGGATGCAGCTGAACACAGGGGAGAAAAAACAGGAATTTCTCCTACATTCAGGAGGGGAGGAAAAATGGGAACATACGGGAACAAGGTGAGGTTGCTTTTTGGTTATTTTGCTTTGTTTTTGTTTTTCACTGTACTAGGGATTGAACCCAGAGGTGCTTAACCACTGAGCCACACCCCAAGCCTTGTATTTTTTATTTTGAGATAGGGTATTGGTAAGTGGCTGAGACTGGCCTTAAACTTGTGATCCTCCTGCCTCAGCCTCCTGAGACACTGGGATTACAGGAGTGTGTCTGTTACTAAAAGCTCAGTCCTGGTCCCTGATGCCAAGCCAATAATGAGGACATGGTTTGGAGAAAAAGAAAAAAGAAGTTTCGTTGCTTTGTTATTGAAGGAGAAACACAAAGGACTCCTGTTTCAGAGGCTTGAGATTCTGCACATCCACAGGAACAGGGAGACTTTAAAGATGTGATTCAAAGGCTACATTCCTGTGCACGCCTGTATTTCCAGCACTCTGGGAGGCTGAGACAGGAGGATCACGAGTTCGAAGCCAGCCTCAGCAACGGCGAGGTACTAAGCAACTCGGTGAGATCCTGTCTCCACATGAAACACAGAATAGGGCTGGGGATGTGGCTCAGTGGTCAAGTATCCCTGAATTCAATCCCCAGTACCAAAAAAAAAAAAGCTACATTCCATGTTCCCTGTCAAGAGTTATAATTTACTTGTTAATTTGGGAGATGGTCATTTCCGAGATCTTTGGGTGCCCCCTCAATCAATGTCTGGATTACTTCCTTCTTGTGGTGGGTGTGTGCTCAAGGACACCTAACTCTGCCTAGGATGGGGAAGAAAAGGTAATCTTATTTCCCCAGAGATTAGGGAGGAGGCAGCAGAGAGGAAGAGAAACTTGTCCTTTTTTTTTTTTTTTTTTTTTAGTTGTTGATGAACACAATGTCTTTTTATTTTATTGCTTTGTATGTGGTGCTGAGGATCGAACCCAGGGCCTCACGCATGCGAGGCAAGCGCTCTACCGCTGAGCTACAATCCCAGCCCCGAAACTTGTCCTTCAAATATAAGTCACAGTGGCAGGGCAGCAAGGGCCATATCCAAAGCATAAAATGGACCACTGTTACACATCCAGCTTTCTTTTCTTTCTTTCTTGAGAAGTCCTAGAATTCAACCTCCAAGTACATCAAGTTCATTTCACCACCTTCCGAATACATCCTCATATCCTCACTGAAGGAACAGGGCGAGGGTTCTAAGAGGTAAATTAAACAGAAATATAGAAATAACTTATAATGGGTAATAAAAGTAGTCAACCAGGGAATTCATTGAGCCCAATTTAGTTATAAATTTCTTTTAAAGTTAAGCTAAATATAAAGAAAAGGCAATTAGGTACAAGCTTTTAGCACTGTGCTGAATAAGTTAATGTTCATTCCCACCTAGCCAGGACTAGGAGAAATCTCACTGTTGAACAGTCTCAACTTATCTGCAATTTCATCCCCCAATCTATTTACCCACAGGCCTCTAAGAAAATAGATTTGGATGAAATAATTTTTGTCTTTCTTTAGGAGAAAAATCTCACATACACAGGTTTCTATTAGGATCTCATAGCAGGGTATCAGCAAGGAGCGAGTGAGACTTATTTCTGGGCTGAAAAGTCAAAGTTACACCATCCTATGGAAATCCTTGAAGGGGTAGAGAGAGGCCTGAGGAGGCAACCACCAAGAAAACACGCCAAGTCAGAGCCACTTACTCTCCAAATAAGAATGCATTCTGAGAGGCCCACAGAGATAGAACCCAGATTTTAGACATCTTTACCCTGGAGTTCAAGGACCCTCGACACTACCGACACTACCCTGTGAAACACTTATTCTTGAAAATCCTGAAAAGTTATTTCAAAAGCAGCCACTTGGAGGTTCAGCCTCTTTTGTACTTAACCTTATTTTCTTGGAGCTTTTCAAGTGTTTCCGTTTTATGCAAATCGATCTTTGGGGTTTCTCTGTGATCACAGGCCTCTGCCTGCTCAGAAGCAGGCTTCTTTTGTTCACCTTTACTCCAGTGGATACAGACTATCTCCTGGCTTTTGTTTCTCTATGGTAGTGAAACTCCATTGTGATGCAGAGGCAGACAATGGAAGTGAAGGTGACAGATCATTTTAGAAAATAAAACAAGCCTGCTTGCATCAACTCCTACCACTTGCCTTCTGCAGGGGGCGTGGGGCACCAGCAAGGGAAGACACTGCAGGTTCCCTCCCAGCTCAGAAAAAGAGGACAAAAGAACTCTGAAATGGTAGGTAGAAGCTGCTGACATTGACCAAGGAAGGACCCACTTAATTTCCACTAATGATGCCTACAGAACAGAGGTTCTCAAAGTATGGTCTAGAAACCCCTGAGATACTTTGGGGAGGTAGGCAGAGGGGAGTTTTCCAGAGATGACATGACTGGGAACATAACAAGGGGCTGAATGCAAAAGCAGTCAGGAGAATCTAGCCATCATCTGCAGAGCCAGATGTTGGGATGTGCAAAAATGTAAAGCTAAGGCACTTTTTCCACTCAAGTGTCTTGTTTTGGCAAATAATCCCTTTTCACAAAAATGTGCCATTTAGAGCAAACAAACTGAACAGACACTTCACAGAAGAAGTATGATCAGTTAACAAATATATGAAAAATGTTCAACACCTTTAGCAATTAGAGAAATGCAAATGAAAACTACACTGAGTTTTCTTATTTAAATATATTTTTTAGTTGGAGATGGACACAATACCTTTATTTTAATTATTTATCTTTATGTGGTGCTGAGGATTGAACCCAGGGCCTCACACATGCTGGCCAAGTGCTGAGCTACACCTCCAGCCCTACACTCAGATTTCATCACATTCCAGTCAGAATGGCAATGTTCAAGAATACAAGCAACAATAAATGTTGGCAAGGGTATGGGGAAAAAGGTACACTCATACATTGTTGGTAGGGCTGGTAAATTGGTGCAACCACTCTGGAAAACAGTATGGACATTCCTCAAAAAACTTGGAATGGAACTACCATTTGACCCAGTTATCCCACTCCTTGGCATATAACCAGAGGACTTAAAATAAGCATGCTATTATGATGCAGCCACATCAATGTTTACAGAAGCTCAATTCACAATAGCTAAACTATGGAACTAATCTAGATGCCCTTCAACAGATGAATGGATAAAGAAAATGTGGTATATATACACAATGAAATATTACTCAGCCATAAAGAAGAATGAAATGCTGGCATTTGCTGGTAAATGGATGGAACTGAAGATTATCATGCCAAGTGAAATAAACCAATTCCAAAAACCAAAGCCCAAATGTTGTGATACGCAGATGCTTACACACAATAAGGGGAGGGAGGAAAGAACAGAAGTTCACTGGATTAGACAAAGGGGAATGAAGGGAGGGGGAGTGGGAAAAGGAAAGACAGTGGAATGGATGGGACAGAACTTCCCTATGTTCACATATGAATACACGACCAGGGAAACTCCACATCATATCCAACCACAAGAATGAGAAGTTATATTCCATATATGCATGATATGTCAAAATAAATTCTATTGTCATGTAGAACTAAAAAGAACAATTTTTTTAAAAAGTGCCATTTATGTTAACATGCTATGGTGTTCGTATTGTTAATTTTTTTATTTATTTATTTTTTTTTGGTGGTACTGGGGATTGAACTCAGGGGCACTCGACCACTGAGCCACATCCCCAGCCCTATTTTGTGTTTTATGTAGAGACAGGGTCTCACTGAGTTGCTTAGCGCCTCGCCATTGCTGAGGTTGGCTTTGAACTCACGATTCTCCTGTCTCAGCCTCCCTAAGTGCTGGGATTACAGGCTTGAGCCACCGCGCCCGGCTTCGTATTGTTAATTTAAATGAGTTAATAAATTTAAATTTTTGGGTTTCAATTTTTTAAAGACCAATAGATAGAATCCAAGTAAACAAAAGTTTTGGGGAGCAGGGGTATTTATTGATATATTTAGAGAGGTGCTGAAGATCAAACCCAAGGCCTTCATGCATGCAAGGCCAACAATCTAATTCAGAGCTACATTTTTTATTTTATTTTATTTTTTATTTTATTTTGCGACAAGGTCTGGCGAAGTTGTCCAGGCTACCCTCAACCTGGCGATCCTCCCTGCCTCAACTCCCAAGTAGCTGGCCTTCCACAATAATTTTTTAGTATTTAATTAATAGACAATATTAATTAATAGTATATTCTATGCCTTCATTTTATTTATTTATTTTTATGTGGTGTGAGAACTGAACTCAGTAAATCGCATATGCTCGCACTCTACCACTGAGCTACAACCCCAGGCTCCTCCCACAATAAGTTTTAAGAATGTAAAGGAAATCTGAGATTAAAAGGTCTGAGAATCACTACTAGGTACCATAGGCCAAATCTAACCTGGCTGTTTTTGTAAAACAAGTTGTACTAGCACACAACTACATTCGTTTCATATACTATTTATGGGTCAAATCCAGTATGTGTGTTTATATAAAGAAAGTTTCATTGGAGCACAGTCGCACCCATGTGTTAACATGTTGTCTTCTTTTTTTTGGTATGAGGGCATAGTTGAAGGTATTACCTACAAAGCTTTAAATATGTACTATCTGGCTCTTTTTAGAAATGATAATGGCCGGGTGCACTGACACACATCTATCTGTAATCCCAGCAGCTTGGGAGGCTGAGACAGGAGGATGGGACGTTCAAAGCCAGCCTCAGCAACAAGGCACTAAGCAACTCAGTGAGACCCTGTCTATAAATAAAATACGAAGTAGAGCTGGGGGTGTGGCTCAGTGGTCAAGTGCCCCCGAGTTCAATCCCCGGTACCTCCCAAAAAAAGAAATGATAATGAAGGTGGTGGTGGTAGTGGTGGTAAGCCACCCTAATTAGCCATCTTCCGTGAGCCAGGCACTGTGTGCCATGAGCAGTTTACACAAATCCAATCGAAAGTGAAAGGAATGTCTTTTCTTCCCATCCTGGGTCCAGGGATGAAGCACCATAAAACAAGAAGTATATAAATGTATTCAAGTTTTTCATGACAAGGAACCCCTCACAAGGAACTGATGACCTAGGATGCAGGTCAGCTCCTCCATGTGTGTGCTTAGGTTTGATGGGGAGCGACAGCCATGGAGAAGCAGGTGGAGGATGAACAGACATGATCCAGCAGCAATCCAGGAAGGGGGGCGGGCATGGCCTGTGTGCTCAGATCCTGCTTGGAGTCTCTGTCTTCAGTGATAAGAATGCTCAGACAAGGGCCTTTGACCCACTCCAGACAAGGACATGGCAGCTGCTGAGAATGACCTTCCTGAGAATGACCTTCCTGCTGTTGCTATTTTCTCAAATGCCAGGGTTCCAGATTCTGGAGTAGTGTGTTCTGAACCCTGACAAAATCAATCTTCCTAATAAATCCATGAGGGAGACCCTGTCTTCATCTTCACTGTACACACACACACAAAAAAAAATTTAAAGCTCACAAAGTTTAAGGTACTTTCAGGTCACAAAGCTCTCCTAGTGGAGAAAGCTGCATGCAAACCCAAGACTGACTCCAAGATCAGCCGGGATCCAATTCAAGCATGAAAAGTAAACATGGTTAACTTTTCATGAAACCTTCTTGCACCCCGCCTTACACTGGCAAAAGCCGGGGCAGGAATCTCCCCACTGACGACAGCGCACGAGTCCAGTCGTTTCTACTGCATATCTAGTTGCTAGCATCACCTATCTGCTCCTCAAGGTGCCTGGCCAGTATGGACACAGAAGAGAGGATATTTATGGAGCCCATCACTGAGGAAGCCTTATAAAGCTGAACATGGGCTCACCTTAGAAATGAGCATGAGGTTAGAATTTTTGCTAATGCATATATACTTAATATGTCGATTTGTGGTGCTTTACAAAAAATAAAATAACAACAATAAAAAGCAGGACCACGTAAGCATTAGTGGGAAGTTAAGGGCACTACAGTACATAGAGGAACTCCATGATATGTTCTCATGGCAACATCATCAAAGTCTTCCTTTTAAGAACATGCAGGTAGCTGGGCACAATGGCGCACGCCTGTAATCCCAGAGGCTCTGGAGGCTGAGGCAGGAAGATCGTGAGTTCAAAGCCAGCCTCAGCAAAAGCAAGGCGCTAAGCAACTCACTGAGATGCTGTCTCTAAACAAAATACAAAAATAGGGCTGGGGCTGTGGGTCAGTGGTCGAGTGCCCCCCGGGTTCAATCCCCCCTCAAAATGCAGTTATATTCCAATCAGCCCAACCTCATATTGATCGCACCATAAAATGTTCTTAAAACATTTTCTTAAATCCCTGTTCATTCCATCCCTCTTGCAGACTGATGCTCATTCTCTCATTTTCTCTAACATTTTGAACTTGGGGTATATTTATTAAAATTAATATATATTTAATATAGCAGTGTTTTTAAATCTCCAAAATGACTCTTCACATCATATAATCAATAGCATCTTTGATTACAATCATTGCTCACTTGACAAAAACTGAAAAATTAAAATTCAATAAACAAGAAAGTGTGTTCTGAGCTACCCCACCACCAACTGAACTAATCACACTGGCTATAAAACTCATCGCTTCAGTAGAAATGCTTGACTTTTAAAACATCTCTTGAATAGTCAACAATCAAAAAACAAAAAGGGCAAAGGGTGCAGTTCTGTCCCAGAGCACTTGCCAAGCGTGTGTGAGGCCCTGGGTTTCATGCCCAGCACTGCAAAAATAAAAAACTCAAATCAAACCAAATTGTAAAATCTCAGATGAATCCCTAAATCACGGGGCATTATAAGGTGGGACCCTGCAAGGCACTAGATTTCACAGGTGGCGAAGGAACAGAGAGATCTTTCAGTTAAAGGGAATCATCCTCAGAAAAAGAAAATTGAGACAAAGAAACAACCCGATTAAGTATCAGGGCCTTTCTAGATAAACTGGTTCACACATTTCAATGCTCTTAAGAAATCAGGGAGTCTTGAGTCAATGGAGTAATTTTTAAATTTTGAAGAATTGAAAAATTGTGTTTAAAAAAAACACAGAGTTCAAAAGAATATAAATAAAAAGCAGGTAGTGTAAGTCCCCTCCCCAGAAGCCACCTTTAATACAGTTCTTGCATATCCTTCCACAGAGGATGAGGAAGAGAAAGAATTCATGCACAAATATGTTCCTGCTGCCCATAAACTGAAACAAACAGAATATCACACGAAGTCTATGTCTGGCTTTTCTTTTTAAACTCAATATGCAGACTGAAAATCATTTCAGACCAATACATAGAATTGTCTCTTTTTACTATAAATGCCTACTTAGTGTCCCATTACACAAGTATGGTCACAATTAAAAACCCCCGATCACAGATACGTAGGTTGTTTCTAGTCTCTTACTCTTTCAATAGCTGCTGCAATGACCATCTCTGTCGTGCCTCAGCCTTGGTACTGACTGGCAGGTTTTTCCACAGGATGAATTACCAGAAATGGTATCGCCGAGTCAAAATGCAAACATATTTTTACTGTGTGGGAAAATGGACAAATTTCCTCTCAAAAATCACTAAACCCCTGGCATGGTTTACAGCCTGGTAGTAATGCAGCAAGAAAGCACTTTGCTCCATATCCTTATCAACTTAGTAATTTGTCAAACATGTTCACCTTTTGCCATTCAACGTGAGATAAATAATAGCGTGGTTTTCATATGTAAGGGACTTTATTTAAAACAACAACTATTACTACTACTACTACTACTACTATACCTCTGATGGCCCCTTAGTAGCCACAGTCTTTTGCAGGGAGTGGAGGAGGTGGGGGCACTCCACCACTGAGCCACATCCCCCACCCTATTTTGTAATTATGTAGAGACGGGGTCTCACTGATTTGCTTAGCACCTCGCTGTTGCTATGGTTGGCTTTGAACTTGCAATACTCCTGCCCCCGCCTCCAGAGCTGCGGGGATTATAGGCATCTGCCACCACGCCTGGCACAGCCACAGTCTTAATGTCCACAAAGGACTCCAAGGCCCCTCTTGAACTGGCCTCTTGCCTAAGTTAACCCAGTTTCATCTCCATCGCAGCTTCAGCCATTCATTGACCACTATACCCCAGTGTTCCATACACAGGGCACCTATACCAACTTAAGCAACAAACACGTATGTTACTCTGTGCTCAGTTTTTCTGTAGGGGTCCTATATATGGGTTGCTGGGATATGATGGATTAAAGAATGGACTGGCGGTTTTTGTGCACATGTCTTAGCACCTGTTTGTCCTCTACGCAAAATGCTGTTCCCTGTCTCTGAAATGACAACGGCTGGTTCTCATTTGCCTGGGAATCACCCCCTACTCAACCCAAATACCAATCAATTAGCTGTCTTAACCTCTCCTAATGTCTCTCCACATGCAAGCCCAGAGTCAGGTTTCATCAGGTCTTCCTCTTCTCCCTTCCAACCCTGGAATGCACACATTTTTTGGTGGGAGGGGGTGCCAAGGATTGAACCCAGGGACACTTGACCAGTGAGCCACATCCCCAGCCCTATTTTGTATTTTATTTAGAGACAGGGTCTCACTGAGTTGCTTAGGACCTCACTTTTGCTGAGGCTAGCTTTGAACTTGAGATTCTCCTGCCTCAACCTCCCAAGCCGCTGGGATTAGTGGCATACGCCACCCTGTCCTGGCATGCACACATCTCTTAAGACCTTTTCTCTGCAGCAGCCTCTACCTTCAGAACACCGTTGCAGGGCAAAGGTCTCAGCCTCTTTGGGCACTCATTAGCACTGAGTCCAACCACCTTAATGGACAGAACGTATCTGCTGAGTCCTCTGGATACAGGCTCACAGACACCACTGATATGAACACATATTCAATTACAACACATTACCTAGGCATTTAACCATAAGAGCTCAAAATACATTAGAAAAAAAGAAGATAGTGCCAACTTTACAGACACATCATGGGTAATAAGTAGAAAGATTTGAATTTTCTCTTACATAAAATATATTATTTCCCATCACAAAACCTAATGGAAACATAAAAATCATTTATTCTAACAAGTTTTGGACAGGTATTAAATTCACAATTTCTTGTATATTAATCATTTATACATCTTGCTAAATAGTTGGACCTTAAAATGATGCCTACGTCTCCATAAAACTGAAACATCTGATGTAATGAACGGCCAAATCACACTTTTAATATTCTTCCATTGTTAATCTTTTTTTCATTTTTATTCCAAGAAATAGATACCAATTAATAAAAATTCTTAGTCTCACATCATATCCAATTGCCATAAAAACAACTTATTACTAAAAAGAGCTGGGAAGAAAATGAACAATATATAAGAAAAACTGTAATACATGCTTGCAGAGAAGCAGCTAATTTTTGCCATGAAATTTTCAGTTCTGTTCATTTCCACAGTATAACATGTAGTAAAAGCAGTTAATATCCATTTGACAAGATGTGCCACCAACTGTATTTTTGTCATTCTTGTCCACTATTTCATTTAATACATCCAACTCTATAGAGCTAAGTAATTTTGTTATTTACATTTTAGAGCAGAAAAGCCTAGCTGAAAGCTTAATACAAGGATGTATTGCTCCTCAGCTGTCTAATGGAGACTTGATCACTGATCTGTCCAGTTCCAAGGGGCATGCAAATAAAACATGTTATCTGCAATTTATGTGTAACATGAAACTCTTCATTGAGCCTACCGAATGGCAGCTGCATGGTAGCAAAAGGAAATTGAATATTTGCCATTGATATATTTTTCACTGTTTAGCCTTGGAATGTACTCAAAAAATAATAATATTTGCAAGCACAAGGTAGAATACTCATTCTTCATTCTACTTACCTTATCTACTCTCCACAACCTTAGATGTACTCATCTGTGACGAGTCTGTGATACCAATATCCCTTTCTGTCCCCCCATCAGTAAGTTTGTTATGAATTAGGGATTCAAACATAAGCCCTCTTTACTTAATGTGACCCTATTGTACCTGCCAGATCTTGAGGAAGCCCACATGCTTTCCACAGTATTCACGTTTTACTGAAATATTTGATGCTACCATCTGCCCTAGATGAGAACCAGAGTGGCAGCCTCAGGTAATGTTCTGTCTGCATTAGTAACCTTGCTGAATTTGTGTATCTGTGGTATATAAATGCATGCCTAATGTGAGAGATTAGGACAACACCTAAGTTTAAGCAACAGTGATCACTGTCTGTCCCCTTCTAGCCACTGCTGCCCTATGCCCCTGAGGGTACACAGTTTTGTTCATATTTTGGTCAAATTTTTGAAATAAATGTGCAAACATACGGAGAGATATACATACGTGTGTAGGCAGGTCCTGAAATTCATTTGTAAGAAACAAATAGGATCAACCTCCATACAGCTCTACCACTTGCTTCTAACCCCCAACAACACATCTGACATTTTTTCATGTCGTTATACACACTTGGGACATTTGAGGGTACCTAATATTGCACATTTTGGGCATGCCATATTTTATTCAACCCTTCCTCCATTGACAGATTACGTGATTCTACTTTGTCTATGTAAAAGCCCAGCCGTTCCTTCCACAAATCAATCATCCCCTAAGCAGTTCCATCTGAGTGATGTAAAGACAATAACGTGCCTTTCGAGGAAGAAAGCGCTGAGATCTAAAACTGCCTGGCATTGAATGTATCATCTATTAATTTCCTTGGGGTGGGGGGGGGATCACTCTCCAGCAAAAGCCTGACACAGGCTCAAAAGGCAACAGAGGGTTGCTGTAATTCAAAAAGCTTTGTTTCTGGTCAAATACTTAGAAGGACTTCTCAAAGAGAACAGGAGTCAACTATCAGAAACTATGTGAGCAAATGGTTTTCTCTTAGGATGCAGAATCTATAAATGCGCATCGCTGGTGGCTTTGATGCGCGATGACAGGGAAGGAGGATGAATTGATCCCTTGGTGAACCTCCAGGGATTTAGGGACCCAAGGATTCAACCTGTCTTTGACCCTTTCCCACATTCCCTCCAGTACGCGTGCATCAGATGTTCAGGGGAGGGAAAACGAGGCAGAGAGGGTACTGAAACAGCTGCTACATATAACACTCATGCCCATCAAGCACAAGGACAGCTGTGCTTTGTCCTGGGAGAAGCAGCAATAGTCAGAAAGGAATCTGACGCTTCCCCTTTGGGAGTCTGCAGTCCACAGTTTCCCTTGTGGGGTTTAGTGGCCATGAAGAACATGGAGGTGTCTGAACTTCCAAGAAGTGATAGCAACCACAGGAATTGCTGCCTTTACATTCTAAGCCATCTGCTTGCCTCTAGTGAGAGTCGGTGATGCTGTCACAGCAAGTCAGGTCCACTGCCTGGTTGGGGCTAATGCCACAATGAAGTCTGGCAAAGCTCTAGCACATCACTGAACCCAGGGGAAGGGTTGGCCAGCACCCAGAGGAAGCAAGGAAGTGGGGGCAGACAGTAAATGGGACATGCAAGCAGATGTGCCCCTTGCTGATGGTGTGTCCAAAGCCCTCGAGAGGAACGTTACTTTGAGCCCTCCTAAAGGTTACTACCTAGAAAATTACCAGAATACAAACAGAGACTCCCCAAATGCCTCCAGTATTACATAAACAGAAGTTGACGGAGACTTGAGTCTCTGGCCCACTCATTTCAGCGATGGGGATGATCGTGCTCTGAGACAGACAGACTTCTAGTTCTTGCCATCACTGTGATGATCCTGCTCACACGTCCTCTTTCCTCCTAGGAGAATTATTCACCAATGATAAATATAAAGACTAACATTCCTAATGGTACTGCACCTGAGAGAAATAAATCAACGTCGACAATTCTCATTCTCCCTTGCCACTTCCAGCTCTGGTGCCCCAATTTCCAAAGACACCATGGTCCTCAGCATCCTACAGCAGAGATTAGGTCCTCCCAGCTGGCAGCCACGGGCCTCCTACTACATGCCAGTTTCAGCTGCCCTACAAGAGAATTCCTTCCTTCCTTCCTCTCTCCCTCTTTTTTTTCCTCCCTCCCTCCATCCTTCTCCAGAAAAGATGATGGGGTGAAATGAGTATGAGAGCTGTAACCTCATCAGTGGATTAATCCATTTGATAGATTTTAAAACTGGGTGTTAATGGTAGGCAGGTGCGGGTGGCTGGAGGAGGTATGTCACTGAGGAGTGGCATGTCCTAAGGGATTATTTCTTGTCCCTGGCTCTTTATCCTTGCTCCCAGCCATGAGCTGAGCTGCTTTCTTCCACCACACCTTTCCACCATCATGTTCTGCCTCCACGCAGGCCCAGAACAATGGAATTGGCCATCCATGGACTGAACCTCTGAGACAGTGGGCCCAAATTAAACTTTTCTTCTTCTCAGTTATTCTTGTTAGGTATTTTGTTCACAGTAACAAACAGCTGACTAACATGGCTGCCCCCAAAATGAATTTCACACATGCAGTCAACATTTTAAGTCAAACCATCCTAAGTGTGTATCCATATTTCATTGAAAATCCTGGAATTTTTGTAAGACTTAGTTTAAAAAAAAAAAAGGTATATGTTTATACACATGTGTGCATACATATAAAGGAGCTACTGTATGAATCATTGTCAAAATATTGGTAATTCCAATCACCCGATGGCTTCTGGATGGTGTTAAGGATCTTTGTGATTAGCAGCCCTAAATATGAATCGCCAAAAATGTTTTTCTTCAGCTAATAAATATAATTTTCATTCCTAGAACATAAAATCCAAAGTAATGAAATATTACAGTAAGAATAGTCCTTCAAGAGAAGTAAGGTGCCAGCTCCTTGACCCAGGGCAGAATGATTGGCAAATCTCCTCAACCTCTGCCCTCTCTGTCAGGTTAAAGGTCACACCAGGCATGTTCAGATACTTCTTCTGATGTGCTGAGAAGACAGACAGGACATATATGAATGTGGCAAAGGAGTGAAGGTCAAGGCATCCTATCTAAGCTTCTGCTACTGACAAGGCTCACACAAAGTAACCCAGAAAAAGAAAGCTGGGCTATGGAAATGTTTACCATTGACTAGGCAGTGACCCAGAAACAGGGAAAGGACACAGAATTTAAAGCAGAGCTGACAAGGGCACTCACAATTGAATTCTGCAAACATAAACGCTAAGTCCTTTGGTATGGAAAACACAAGGAGGTGGTGGATGTTGGCTCTGAGTTGCCCACATCCTGCTCCATGAGGGGCCAGATTAGACTGCTCCAATCCACCAAAGAACTCCAGAACAGAGGGAAATGCGGAGAGCCTTCCCCACAGCGCAGCTAATCACCGACAAAGCTGAGACCCGCTGCCACAGCTGGTGGCCTCTGAGTCTCTGGAAAGATGGAGGGGAAAAGAAAAAAAGGAAGCCTTGATGAGCTCAGGCTTTATCAGCTCCAACTCCTCAAAGATCCCTGGCGGGGATGACAAATGCCTGGGCACAGCCTCTGCAGCCTCTTGGGGACCTGCACTTCCTCCATTCCAGCACAGAGCATTTTTTGACACCTGCCTAAATCTTGGTCCCTGCCTAACCCCTGTCAATAGAAGAAATGTGGCTGGAAACATGGATTGGCCCAGGGGACGTCAGTCTGTCTGCCTGTCTCCACCTGACCCCCCACACTGTGGAAATGAAGTCCTTACTTGGTAATACATCTTCCCTAACAACCCACCTTAACAGACCTGCAGTGGCCAAAGTGACATAAACTACGGTTTGGGAAAGCCAAACACCTTTAGAAGAAGGGGCTGAGTGGGCACGTACCTAAACCATGTGATCAATTATAGGCCTCTGCCAAAAAGCAATGAGCAGAAATGGGGTACCCCATTTCTCTCTTTGAGACACATCCCACACCCTATCAATATAATGGCATGTGATTCAACTGTCTTATTCTATTAGCCCCAGAGCAGACATGGAAACAAAAAAATCATAATCCTCCCAGAAAGCTGTCATATTCTGAGGCTATTTAACAAACTAATTTCCCCCAAAAGGAGTAGGTATCGCTACACATTTATATACCACCCCCCACTTCTCTAAGTGAATGCAAATTGGCCTCTACAGAATCCGTCTAATGTGTTCATAGAAAGATCTCTATGACCAGTGAAACTACAAAGTCCTACTCAAAAAATAATGCGAGCTTTCCTAACTCCTCACTCTTTCCCTTACTTTTTGTAATTAATAGAAAAGTTCACAGTTTCCTCTTCTTTTAACGGCAACACTTGCTTTTGTTTTTTGTTGTTGTTTGTTTGTTTTGGTACTGGGGATTGAACTCAGGAGTACTCAATACTGAGCCACATCCCCCAACCCCTTATTTTGTCTCCGTGAGTTGCTTAGCACCTCGCCATTGCTGAGGCTGGCTTTGAACTCGCGATTCTCCTGTCTCAGCCTCCCTAAGTGCTGGGATGACAGGCGTGCGCCACCACGCCCCACTAATACTTGCTTTTGAAGGAAGGAACAATATAACCAGTTGACTCCCAAGAGGGTCCCAAAGCCACATCTAATCAGGTAAGGCCAGTTGCCCTGATGTCTGAACCCAGGGTCCACTTATGGCCTTGGCAAATCCATCTGGAAGGCAGGCCCCCCAGCAGCATTTTCCAGAAGAATCACCAATCATAGTTACATGAATATAAGAGGCTCTCACCCTGAATAGGGCTGACAGAGCGTAGTACCTACCACTGCACACCTGGGTCTGTAGGTACCAGGCGAGTGGTCAAGGACTTACATAGGGTGTTGTTGAAGGCCCTAAAGAAAATTCCAGATAAGACTTTCAAGTAAAACCATTCCCAACATTTCTTCCTAACTTGGAGGCAAATCTTCCAGGTGTGTTCCTCTTAACTGGAAAGAAACAAATACTGTTCCATTTCATTATAGATGTTACCTAACTAGTAAACTATGAATAATCTTTTTCCTGGTCCTAAAGACCAATGCCGAATTCATTTTTGGTTAGTGGGTATTGGAGATCTGTTAACTGGATTTATTGTTTTGAATTTTTAATTCAGGCATGTATTGTAAAAATCAGCATCACGGGTAGGAAAGGACAGACAGTACAAACTATACTCTCTTCCCTCATCTTTCCCAATACTGTTCAGCGAAATCCATAGGTGGATCCTATAGAAATTTACCCTCATCTAGACCCTGTTTTATGCTTTGCTCCTCATCTCTATTAACAAGATATCTCAGGGAAATAGATATGGATAGATATATGGGTAAACATATGTATCCGTTCATAGGGAGATGCTTTGCTAATTGTAACAGCTGCACATATGCTGCTATTTAGCAGAGCATAATTTATTAAAACGGCCCCAATTAATGGGCTGTCAGGTTACTTCCAATTTTTTCCAAATCCAAACTCTGCTACAATGAATAACCTTGACGTGACTCATTTTGCACTTGTGGACTAGTACATCCGTAGGGTAAGCACCGGAGGGGCAGAGTTGCCAGATCAAAGGGTATATCTCTTAACTGCAATAGACACGGCCTAGTCCCTTCACAGACACTACACCAGTTTGAAGTCCCCACTAGTGACATCTAAGATGACTCATTTCCCCATAGCCTCAACAACTATTAATGGCATAGGCCAGTATTAAAAGGCCAATAACTCTGGCACAGAGAACAATGAGAAGTCTCAGAGGACAGTTGTGGGTCAAATTCTCCTTCTATTCACTCGCCAACTCGCACTTCTATCTGCCACCTGATAGCAGAGCAATTTATATGGCAGGCTTGGTGGGCTTCTGCAGAGAGCTGAGGCTCATCTCTGCCACTCCTGAAGTGAGTGGTCCTGGAGCATCTTAAACGTCTTAAGCTCTCTCAAGGTTGGTTTCCTCATTCATTAGGTAGAAGTGTATATATGCATCCTTCCACTAAACAAATAAAAGCCAGTCCCTTCCCAGGGTAGACTGCTGGAATGAGAAATCACACACTAGCCACTCACCAAAATGTAATGCCCTGGCCAAAGCTTAGCAAATAACTTACAATGATTACATTCCTGCTCATGATCCAATGCATGGTAACTAATCTTTCCAAGCCCAAATGAGAAGTGGTGGCAAGAAGAAACCTGACACACTATATGGCATGCTGCCAAGAAATGCCCACTTCTAAGCCCCATCCATGGGCCTCAGTGAGCAACTATCCGAGACTGACAGATGCGATACAAATTACTTATTATAACTGATAAAATGCTATAAGGCAATAAACATGATACTGTGATAGAAAGAATAGGAACCTCAACTTACATGCAGTCCTGGAGGGACAGCGCTTGCTGCTCCCTTTCAAGAAAGAACTTGTTGCTCAGCTCTAAGGAGTCTGCAGGATCCACGCATCCTTTGGGGTCACAGCAAAGTTTCTCCCCAGCCTAAGGCTGCCTGGGTAGACTCATAGGAGTCTTCTATCAGGGAACCATGGCTCCTGAGCTTCCCACTGCATGGGCTGAGACTATGTTACATCTGCATCCTGTTCTGGGGCTCTCCCTGCCCAATCCACCCACCCCTTCTTCTGCCTCAGACATTAACTTCCAATAAATACCCTGCACCACTAAATTAGTGTCTGCATCCCTGGTTTCAGTGACATACATGGGTGAGTCAGATCCCTGAGGGGGTCCATCAAGCACTCCTAATTTTAATTAAAACTCCTCCCTGGTCAGAAATCCCCAGGCCTTGCTTGCTTTTTTTTTTTTTTTTCCCTCTCTTTTCTGTGTGTTTGTATGTGTGTGTATGCACACATCTTGGGAAATGAACTCAGGACCTTATGCATGCTAAGCACACACTGCCATGAACTGCACCCCCAGACCCAGACCTTCCTTTCGGGCCTGCTAACCTGTCCTCCACGATAGGGCACTGGGTGGAATCCTTCCCTGTCAGTGTGCCTGCCTGCGTATGCCAGTCTCCCTGTCTGGTATATACCTCCTGCCCCCACTGATAATTTCAAATTCTCAATTTAGTAAATGCAGGCATTTCTGTCCAATTCTTCACACGCAATGTCTTGTTGAATTCTGACAATGTGATAACATAGGTAGGTGCTCTTGTGTTTAAAAGAAGAGTGAGAGGAGGGCTCAGGGGAGATGGATCTATCTCCAGGAGACTAGACTTGAGCTAACTAATTGTTCCAAGGTCAGTCAGAGACCAGGAAAGGACTCACACCCAAGTGCTTCTTGTGACAAAGATCATGGTCATCTTCACCACCCTCTGACAATTATTTTAAAACCTGGTTCCGGGGCTGGGGTTATGGCACAGTGGTAGCGTGCTGGCCTAGCACGCGGGAGGCACTGGGTTCGATCCTCAGCACCACATAAAAATAAAATAAAGATATTCTGTCCACCTACAACTAAAAAATAAATATTAAAAAACAAAAAAAAAAAAACCTGGTTCCCCAACCTAACTACTTCAGAACTCCAAGTTGCTTGGAATCTTCCAGGCAAGTTTCAATCTATACTAGTCACTATTGCTGATTCTTGGTTTTGAAACTGCAACTGGTACACACCGCCCAGTGTTTTGGCTCCTGAATGAACTTGTAAATACCCCAGGACTGGAGACCACAGCTTTTGTACCTTTGTGTGCTCCCTGCCGCCGCCACACCCCCCCCC
>PVHX01015113.1:0-20125 GCA_004024805.1 Geosciurus inauris
TGGCTCAAGCCTGTAATCCCAGCACTCAGGGAGGCTGAGACAGGAGAATCGCGAGTTCAAAGCCAGCCTCAGCAATGGCGAGGTGCTAAGCAACTCAGTGAGACCCTGTCTCTACATAAAACACAAAATAGGGCTGGGGATGTGGCTCAGTGGTCGAGTGCCCCTGAGTTCAATCCCTGGTACCAAAAAAAAAAAAAAATGGTCAGTACTTTTTCTTTACAAGGGCTGAACACTGTTTTGGTCCTTAGAGTGGTAGGTTGTTGAGGCAGACAGAGAAGTACTTTGCCTTACCACCTGGGGTCCACACTTGCCTCTCATGCTCCCCAAATCCTGTGTAAATGGAGAAAAGGATAGGACGGTGGGCCAGAGCTACTGTGGTGCTCAAACTTCAGGAACCTCATTCATATTAAGCTACAAATAAAAATCGGTATTTTTAGGAGGCAAAATCATTGCATTGGTTTATTCTTTCCACTTGCTATAAGGTGGGTAATGTGTGCTTTGTACCATGTAGAATGTTGCCACTGTTTGCAGATAATACGCTTGAATGATCTGGAGAACCATAGAATTTAGTTTGCTGCTTCAGGGCAGTAATTATTTACTTCGATTTTGCAGTAATTTAGGATGTCTTCAGTTTCTTTAAGACTTTCAAGAAATTCTCTAATTTAAATGCACTTAATTTAAACAAATATATCTCTTGGGAGGACAAATGGAAGGAGAGACCTTATTAAAAAAAAAAAATAAGGACCCAGTGGCTTGGGAGGCTGAGGCAGGAGGATCATGAGTTCAAAGCCAGCCTTAGCAAAAATGAGGCATTAACTCAGTGAGACCCTGCCTCTAAATAAAATACAAAATAGGGCTGGGGATTTGGCTAAGTGGTTGAGTGCCGTGAGTTCAATCCCTGGCACGCCCCCACCAAAGTGTCTGTAGCAGTCCTTTCCCCATTCCTCCCCCGTCCCCGGGGCTGGGTCTGAGGGTTCAGCAAGGGAAGACAGTTCTTCCACCAGAGGCTCATGTTAAAGTACTAATGGTGTGTCCTGCTAACGAGTGCCAAGGCTGAGTTTGTGCTTGCTCATTGCTGGAGGCCCAATGTGGGCCTGAGCTGGGGAACTCTACCGGGGCTGTCTCTTATAACTCGGGACTCAGTAACCAGAATCTGTTCCCCTGGCTTGTCTTTTTAGGAGCCCCCTCTGAGGAGCAGCCCCAGCCCTGCCAACAGCACTGCTGGCACCATTGACAGTGATGGCTGGGACACTGGTTTCACTGACATTGCATCCTCTGTGCCCTTGCCGGTGTCTGACCGCTGCTTCAGCCACCTGCAGCCCACCCTCCTGCAACGAGCCAAGCCCAGTAACTTCTTGCTGGACAGAAAGAAAACAGACAAGCTGAAGAAGAAGAAGAAGAGAAAGCGAAGGGACAGTGATGTGCCTGTGAAGGAGGGGTACAGAGGGGGACTGCTGAAGCTGGAAGCTGCAGATCCGTATGTGGAGCCCCCCACGAGTCCTGCCCTACAGGATATCCCTCAGGCCCCCAGCGACCCCTGCTCCGGCTGGGACTCCGACACTCCTTCGAGTGGATCTTGTGCCACCGTGTCACCTGATCAGGTCAAAGAAATAAAAACTGAGGGCAAACGGACTATTGTCCGGCAGGGAAAGCAGGTAGTGTTCCGAGATGAGGACAGCACCGGCAATGATGAGGACATCATGGTGGATTCAGGTCAGTGATCTCAGAAGGGTAAAGACTTGTTGACTGGTGGATAGAAGAGGTTCTTTATTATTATTATTATTATTAAATTTGGAGATGGATTGTTTTTAGCAGTAATCTTTTTGGGTAGAGGGCCTGGGCCCAACCTTGCATTGTGGTTGCAGAGTGCCCACTGTCCTCAGGGGGCAAGAGTGCAGGAAGGTGGGCAGGAGATGCTTAGCAGTGTTGATGCCACCAGAAACAGCCCCGGTGCCACAGCAGACTTCAGGATGTAGACGTCATCACTCCACACCTCAGTGCCCCGTGATGCACTTACTGTATGGTCCTTCTAAGAGGATGGCATTCTGTGTAGGTTGGGCCACGTAGTGGGTTATAGCCATGCCCAGCTGTTCTGCCTGCTGGACAAGCAGTTCTGGGGAAAGTGGCTCTCAAAAGGGATCCCAAGCTGGGTGCGGTGGCACACGCCTGTCATCCCAGCACTTTGGGAGGCTGAGACAGGAGAATCGTGAGTTCAAAGCCAGCCTCAGCAACGGCGAGGCGCTAAGCAACTCAGGGAGACCCTGTGTCTACATAAAACACAAAATAGGGCTGGGGATGTGGCTCAGTGGTCGAGTACCTCTGAGTTCAATCTCTGGTACCCAAAAAAAAGAAAAAACAAAACAGGCCTGGGGATGTGGCTCAGTGGTTGATTGCCCCTGAGTTCAATCCCCAGGACCAAAATAAAATAAAATATGAGAAGGACTGGGAATGCAGCTCAGAGTGCCCCTGGATTTAGTTCCCCGTATCGCCAAAAGAGTTTCCCCCTTCTCATGTGTTCCTTTGCTTCCAGATGATGATTCCTGGGACCTTGTCACCTGCTTCTGCATGAAGCCATTTGCCGGCCGCCCCATGATAGAGTGTAATGAATGCCACACCTGGATTCACCTGTCCTGTGCGAAAATCCGGAAATCCAATGTTCCAGAAGTGTTCGTCTGCCAAAAGTGCCGGGACTCCAAGTTTGACATCCGCCGTTCCAACCGTTCCCGAATGGGTTCCCGGAAGCTGTTCCTAGACTGACTGCTGGCAAGGAGACTCCGGGTGAGGGACTGGAAGGGATTGGAGCTCTGTGGCCCTCCCTCAGTTGAGCACAGAACTCCCAGCTCTGGTACAGGCAGATCCTGCCATTCAGGTGCCTAAGCAAAAGGACAGGCTGTCCGAGGTAGAAACTGTACATAGCCAGTGAGCGAATAAAATCTTTGTTGGCCAAAGCTGCTGCCAGAGCTGTGTTCTCTGCAGTGGAAGGGGACTGAACACCCAAGTAGGGTGGGTTTGGTTCAGCTGAGAGTGAGGGTATGTGGTGGTTGTGAATTTTTGCTATCATTGTTAACAAATTCCCACTGTTTGGAACAAGTGCTAGCTGTTACTCCTGCTTCCACTGTTGGGGAGCAGAGAAGTTCGGTTTCCCCGGCCTGTAAACGAACAGCCATAAGTGTATGTTTTCTTCTTGAGTGTCAGTCTCTCGCCATAAGTGTCTGTACAGCAGCTAAGTCTCCCCTTCCCCTGTGGCTTGCACTCTACCTGCTTCCATGGCCCCTGCCAGTCCAGGGACCTGCTGCTGGCGTCTTCTGATGTCACCAAGAGTTCTGGGGTGTCAGGTGAGCTCGTTAATTCTTTGGTTTCCCCTGTTTGTTAAAGGGACTGTATGTGGCCACTGTTCTGTGGAAAGGGTTGGGGGGTGAGGTAGCCCACGTTCATAACTCAGTTTCCTGTTTTGCACGATGTGAAAAACCTGTCTTTGCACGATTCAGCCAAAAGTATTGGCCGATTTCTTGCCTGGTGCCCTTCCTTTCTCTCCAGTTGGTGTATAAGGCGCCTCAGGTGGCCCAGGCAAACTGCTTTTGAGCATGGGAGTGCTTAGGTTCTCTCATCTCTTCCCCTCACTTATTCCAGTAGCTACCTACAGATTAGGCAATTGCTAGGACATGAATGGTGTTCCTTTAAATAATGGGGTACAGAAAAACAGGGAGGTCTCTCCTGTGAGATTGAAGTATGCCCTTTGAGACAGGTTGGCCTGCTGTTTCCACCAGGGCGAGGTCAGGACTTGGATCCTTTTGGTCTGCATGGGTGAGTGAGTGGTGCAGCAGCACAGGCCTTCAGAGATACACTGTTGAGCTGTGATGTGTTCCTCAGATCCCAGCCGGGGTCCTGGACTGGAGAGGCCCTTGTGAGAGCCAGAGCTGCAGAAACTAGGTCCTGAAGCCCCTGCAGATTCTGCTCAAGGGTACCTGGTATACTGGTGGTTCTGGGGCTCAAGGGGAGAAGAGGCCTCAGTTTTCTCTGAAATTGACCTTACTCTTCAGTTCAAGTATACATTCTCAAGCGTTCTCAAGAGTGTTTTGTAAAGTGGTGGGTATGTTCTCATAAGCATTGTTTCTTGTAAGGCATGAAAAGGGAAGAACGCCCAAGTTATATTTATTTGCATATTATTTGAAGCAGGGTGGGCCCGCAGTCTCCCTGATGGGAGCTTTCCCTCCCTGTGGCACCTTTGTGCCCAGGCCACCACTAGCCATTCCCTATGTTCACTCACTGAAGCACCAAGGGGTTGAACTGTAATTTGGTTAACCAGAGAGCCCTTTTTTTTTTAATTTTAATTTTTTTGTGCTAATATCCTTCACACTTGTCCAGTCAACTGTCTTAGTTTTTAAAAGTCCTGTTGCTTATGTTAGAGTATGAAAGTAGAGAGAAATAGCTTCTCAAACTCAGTTGACTGTGGAGATCCCAAGGGAGAGTTCTGCTGCAGAGAAAGAGCTGGTTGAGAAACAACCTTGTCCGCAGGCTATTGTCTGACTCTGACTGGGGCAAACATCCAGGACAAGTTGGGGAGGAATTTGCCAAAGATCTGCCCCATGACGATGCCTGTCCACTGTCTACACCACAAGCATAACCAAAGTTCCAAAGTGTTTCTTTAAAAAAAAAAAAAAAAAAAAAAAAAAACATGAGATTTTTTAAAAAGTGCATTTAAGAATACGTGTGGTTTTAGACTGGAACTGTCAACCCTGGTGATCGTTAATGTGTGCTAGAAGGTTTGATGCTCCTGGAAGGTGTTTGATACTCATCTCAATTTGTTTCCTTGATTTTGTTTATGTTCTTTTAACAGATCTATCCCTGTGGGTGGTATCTGAGATGGTAGGCACACACCTTGGTTTGTGGGATAGATTGAGCTGGGCAGCTGCAATCAGCTTCTTTATGCAAATTAGGCATGACCTATCTAGGGGCTCCTGGTTGATCACTAATGAAGTGAGGGGAGGGAAAGCTGTCACCCCCAAAGTAGGCCCCTCATGGGCTTTGGCCAGGCCAGACACTTAACATCGTTTACATGGTTCTGTGTAATTATAAAGTTTATGTGTATAAAGCGAGCTGTTTCTGTGAAACTGTATATTTTGTAAATAAAGATATTGCTACTTTGTGGGTCTGGTCTAGCTTCAGGTGTTTGTTCTGTGCCTGAAGGACAGCAGTGCTTCTTCCTGTCTCCCCATATCAGAATCACATGAAGATTCTGGCAAACTAACCGAGTTTGTGTTTCAGCAGTTTGAAAAAATGCCCACAGCCCTTAATACTCTTCCGCTCTCACTGGGGATTGAATCTGGGGGCTCCGTATCACTGAGCCACATCCCCATTCCTTATTTTTTTTTGAGAACTTTTCTAGCTTACTAAATCACCCAGGTTGGCCTGGAACTTGTGATCTTCCCATCTCAGCCTTCCAGCAGCTGGGGTTACAGGCAGGTGCCCCCATGCCCATCTCAATATGCTGTACTAGCGAGTGTTCAGTAATGAACCTCCTGGTGAGCAAACATGGAAAGCTTTCACTACTTGGTCAGGTTGTGACTTGTCTAACCCCACTGAGGCTAACCGAGGTGGGAGCCTCTTGTGGGTGCCCGTTTTGTCCCTTTATCCTCGGGAATCCCCAATGCCAAGTCTGCACTGTCCATCAGACCAACCAGTGGTCAGCTGGCACCTCCAGTGACGTCAGAGGAACCAAAACCGTACCAGCTCCTGAAAGGCAACTTTGCACAGCTGCGGGGCCTTGGGCTCGATCTGCTCCTAGGGTCCCAAGGTTGTCAGTGGGCGTGAGCCTCGGAGGCCTAGTGCTTCAGCAAGCTGGGGTAGTTCTGGCACCCGCCCGAGGTGGGCTGGGGCCTGGAGCACCCCCGACCTGGCGGCCCGGATCCGGCCGCCCCCAAGGCAACGCGGTCGCGGGGACCGCGGGAGCAGCGCGCTGGGTTGGGCCGGCCTCGGCCAGCGGCGGCCTGCAGCCCCGCCCCGCGCCCGGGCCCCGCCCCGCGTCCGGGCCCCGCCCCGCAGCCCGCGCCGCCATCTTTGTGAGGGGCGGCGGGCCGGCTCCGAGATGCCCAAGTCCTGCGCGGCCCGGCAGTGCTGCAACCGCTACAGCAACCGCAGGAAGCAGCTCACCTTCCACCGGTGAGAGGCGGGCGGGGCGCGGGAGCCCGGGCCCAGGGCCCGCCCAGCTCGCAGGCCAGCTGCGCCGGCGGGTGGCGGCGAGGCCGCGGCCGTGCGGGGCGGGCGGCGAGGGCCCGCGCTCCCGCCCGCCCCGCGCCGGGTCCCGACCTGGACGTGGCGTGCGGGGTGGGAGCCCTCGGGCGGGCGGCGGGCAGCACCGCGCGGTCGTGCGGGGGCGGCGGGCGCTTGGAGGGGTCCTGGGCGGCACCCGGTCCGGCACGCAGCCCGCCCGGGAGAGCGCTCCTCCAGGGCTCCCGCCCCGCGCGTCTCGGGGGGCGACGCCCGTGCGCACTGTCCGCTCTGCCTTTCTGCCCGTGGCACCGTTCAGTGCTTCCACTGATGTGTGACAGGTGTAGGACAGCGACACCTTCAGACACACCCGTTTTCACCTAGTGAACGCTGCTGAATGAGCTACTGCACCCTCTTTCAATCGTCCGCCTCCCTTCTGCCCTTGGGAGTGTCCTGCCTTCTGTCAGAATGTATTGCTTTGGCCTGTTTTGAACTTTACAGAAACGGAATCACAGCATGTGTTTTTCTGTCTTTGGCTCAGGATTATGTTTCAGAGTCATCCTTTGCCACGTGCAGACGCTGCTCGTTCCTTTTCTTTGCAGCGTAGTATTCCATCAGATATATACACCAGAGTTTATCTGCCCTACAGTTGAAAGGCATCTGGGTGGCGTCCTTCCGCCCCGCCCCCAACAAATACCCTGCTCTGGACAGTTTGCAAGAGACCTGTTTCCTGGTGCATGTAGCCTTCTGCTTGTGTTGAGTATATACCTGGGAATGCAGCAGCATCTCTTCTCCCTGAACCCATTCCATGACTTCCGCAAAAGAGCCCTGTCACTGGTGATCTGTATGATGCCAAGCCCACCCGTCTGACCTCATGTTAATTAACCTCTGTAGCATTTTTTAAAAATATTTTTTTAGTTGTAGATGGATGCAATATCTTTATTTATTTTTATGTGGTGCTGAGGATCGAACCCAGTAACTCAAGCATGCGAGGCAAGCTCTCTACCACTGAGCTACGGGCCCCAGCCCCTGCAGTATTTTTCATGACTGATCTCTTTCCCATGTGGCTCTTAGGATGTGCTTTGGCCCCCTTCTTCTATTATGGTGTCCCTTCTCAGTCTCCTTTGCTGGATCCTTCTCATTTACAGCATTAAAGGTTGGGGTGTGGGGCTGGGATTATGGCGCAGTGGTAGCGTGCTCGCCTAGCACGCATAAGGTACTGGGTTCGATCCTCAGCACCACATAAAAATAAAATAAAGATATTCTGTCACCTACAACTAAAAAATAAACATTTAAAAAAAAAAGGTTGGGGTGTGCAGGGTGTCGGTGATGGCTCAGTGAAGGTCTGCTTCACACTGGCTCACGGGGCACCGTCTCACCCTAGTTAGTAGGTTGTTTAGGGCCCTCTCCAGGCACGTATGCCCTGCCTGTCCACGTGGGTGATCTAAAGAGCACTTTGAATTCAACACCTAACATACAAAACAGTCTCATCTCCCAGACCCGCCCCTCTTGCAGCCTCCTCCAGGGCAAGTGCAGTGCCCGCCTTCTGTGGGTTCTACGTTCCATGGGGACCCTCACTGCCCGGCTTCAAGAGGCACCCTCTCCTCACTGCTTCCTGCCACCTGGCCATGCCACCTGGTATCCTCTCAGCAGCCAGGGTAGACTCAGGTCCCATCTTGCCCCTACCCAGAGCTTCCAGGACTCCCCTTCTGTCAGGCCCTACGTCCAGCAGTGGTGGCTTGAGCTCCTGCTGCCCACAGGCTTGCTCTCCCACTCGGTCACTGAGCCACATCCCCAGCCCTATTCTGTGTTTTATGTAGAGACAGAGTCTCACTGAGTTGCTTAGCGCCTCGCCGTTGCTGAGGCTGGCTTTGAACTCGCGATTCTCCTGTCTCAGCCTCCCTAAGTGCTGGGATTACAGGCTTCAGCCACCATGCCGGGCTTTGTGGCAGGTTCTTGAAGGAATGAGTGACAGCTTTGGAAACAGCTCATTCTCATTTGGGCTTTTTTTTTTTTTTTTTAAAGGATTTAACATTTATTTTATTTGTTTTTACGTGGTGCTGAGAATCGAACTCAGTGCCTCACACGTGCCCGGCAAGCGCTCCACCACTGAGCCCCAGCCCCAGCCCCTCATTTGGGCTCTTTGACCATGTTTATTGTCTTGGGTTTCCATTAAGGATACTGTTAACAGCCATGCCAGAAACTTCCAGCAATCAGATGTGATCTAACAAGGGGAGGTTACCGACTTCCCAGCGCTGCCCCATGGACACCCTGCGGTGCTGAGCGCAGCCGCGCTGGAGCTCACGCGTGTCTGTACCCAGGTTCCCGTTCAGCCGGCCTGAGCTGCTGAAGGAGTGGGTGCTGCACATCGGCCGGGCCGACTTCAAACCCAAGCAGCACACGGTCATCTGCTCCGAGCACTTCCGACCCGAGTGCTTCAGTGCGTTTGGAAACCGCAAAAACCTGAAGCACAATGCGGTGCCGACAGTGTTTGCCTTTCAGGACCCCACGCAGGTAGGGACACCGGCGGCCACCGCGGGTCTGTTCAGACCCAGCTGCAGGGCCCCCAGCCGTCGGGGGTGCAGGCAGCATTCACAGGAACCGCTGTGCGGGTGGTGCTATCAGGGCTCTGGACTCAGAGGCGGGCACTGCTGTGACCCTAGCTTCGATATGAGCTGTGCGGGGCGTGGTGGTGCACCCCTGGAGTCCCATGACTCCAGGCGGAGGCAAGAGCAGCACAAGTTCAAAAACAGCCTGAGCAGCTTAGCAAGACCCTGTCTCAACATAAAAGACAAAAATGGCTGGGGATGTAGCCGAGTGGTAGAGTGTCCTTGGGTTCAATCCAGTATCAAAAATATAAAAATAAAATCGTGTAAAGCTGGGCATGGTACTGTGCACCTGCAGTCCCAGCTACCTGGGAGGCTGAGGCTGGAGGACTGCTTGGGCCAAGGAGTTTGAGGCCAGCCTGGACATCATTTCCTGTCTGTTAAAAACAAGCCATCCTGCTTCACAGTAGGTTGCTGTTGGAGCAGCTGACCGGCTGAGGTTGGTCCTTTGCATCTTGCTCTGCCTGGGTCTCCTTGGGCTGGAGACCATGCCTCCTGTAGAGGCAGCAAGTTTGGTGCTGCGGCCAGGCCCAGCGCTCTTTGTCCTGCCAGCAGGGGGGCTGTGCGGCACACAGCTGTGTGGCCTGCGGTGTGCTGTGCCATGAGCTCCTGGGCCCGCAGTGATGTGAAGGGGAGCGGCTGGGTCAGGGGAGTGCAAGGGTGGTGCAGGGGGAGCAGTGGGGGGACTCAGGGACAGTGGGCAGAGCCTGGAATTGGAAAAAATTGGGGCAGATTTGGGAACGAGGGTCCCCAGAAGCTGAGGAGAGGAGCAGGGCCCAGATCATGGGAGCATGGACAGGCTGTGGGGTTTTAGGATGCCTCAGCCAACTCGGGTTGCTGTAGCAAAGGACAGCAAAGCCTGGGTGGCTTAAAAGACATTTCTTTCAGAGTTCTGGAGGCTGCAAGTCCAAGATCAGGATGCCAGCATGCGCAGGTCCCGGGGAGGACCTGCTTCCGGGCTGTGGATGGCTTTCTCCTTTCTGTATCCTCACATGGCAGAAGCAGAGAGGTTTCTCTCTCGACTCTTACAAGGTCACTAGTGCCGTCATCTGGGCCCACCCTCGTAACCTAGTCAAGTCCAGTGGGGGTTAGGGTCTCAGCACATGAATTTTGGGGGCAAGCAAATATTTAGTTCATAGCTGTGGCTTTGGAGGTCTACCTGTGGCCTGGCAGAAGCTCGTGTGGAGGCCAGTGAGCACAGCCGTGATGGCCTAGCGTAGGTGGACGCAGTGAGGTGGGCAGAGGGAGCTCAGGAGGGCAGAGGTTGCTGGCCCCTGGAACAACCCCCCTGAGGGATTTTGGCACGTCTGTTTCAGTGCACTGCGTGGTGGAGTTACACTACTCCGGGTTAAAAGCAGACCCCAAATGGTTGCATCATGTAAGCTGTGAGGTCTTTAAACTCGAGACCAGGGACAGAAGGGAAATGCCGCTCATCGCAGGGAGATCCTCACTTGGGCTTCAGTGAGCAGCGTGCAGTTGAAACCCATGAACCTTGAGCTGACTGTCCTTGGTCAGTCCAGTCTCTACCGGGAACTGGCACGTGTTCTTGTGCTGGTCAAGAACAGCTGAATTACTTCTCTGTTTCCTGGATGTCATGGACAGCACCACTGTACGCCAGTTTCTTCTGCACCTTCACTAGTTTCTTTTTTAAAAATATTTTTCAAAGCCAGCCTCAGCAACGGCGAGGTGCTAAGCAACTAAGTGAGACCCTATCTCTACATAAAACACAAAATAGGGCTGAGGATGTGGTTCAGTGGTCGAGTGCCCCTGAGTTCAATCCCTGGTACCTAAATAAATAAATAAAAATTATTGTGTCCATCTACAACTAAAATATATATATATATATATATATATATATATATATATATATATTTTTTTTTTTTTTTTTTCTTCCCCCTTTGGTATTGGAGATTGAACTCAGGGGCACTCAACCACTGAGCCACATTCCCAGCCCTATTTTGTGTTTTATGTAGAGAGGGTCTCACTGAGTTGCTTAGCGCCTCGCCATTGCTGAGGCTGGCTTTGAACTCGCAATTCTCCTGTCTCAGTCTCTCTAAGTGCTGGGATTGCAGGCTTGCGCCACCGCGCACGGCTTGATTAATTTTTATGTGGTGCTGAGGATCGAACCTAGTGCTTCCATGTGCTAGGCAGGCGCGCTCTCTGAGCTACAACCCCAGCCCAACTAGTTTCTTTTTATTGTGACCACCGGAGACCCCTTGGCAGCGATCAGGGTCTCCTGCTCGCTGTTGATCCTTATGTGGATGTGGCCCTCAGAGCCAGCAGGGAGCAGGCCACACCCTTACCTGCATCAGCAAAGGGGTTGAGAGAACAGGTCCTGCGTAATGGGCACAGGACACTATTCCCTTTCCTTGGTGGAAACTGCTAAGAGAAGGTGGGCAGTGGGCTAGAGCGTCGGGCAGCGAGGGGGCTTGAGGGTGAGGCCGCTGAGTCCTTGGCAGTGGCTTGAGTTTGGTTCTGTGCAGGTGGACTTTGACGTTCCCATGGGACATGAAGGTAGATGTGTCTCGGTGGGGACAGGAAACGTGGGTTCTGCTTGGGAGGGAGCTCGCGATAGCTGGACATGGCTCACAGCCATGGAGACCATGTGGACTCATAACCCGTAGGTGCACCAAGGCCCGGTGTCAGGTCTCTAGGCTGGCTTGTACGGGGAGAGTGAGGGGCCTGAGCCCAGGAGCAGGGGGCCTGCCCTGCAGCCCACACCCTTGTGCTTCACCTGCGGGCCTGTTCTGTTCCGTCCAGTCCTCCATACCTACCCCCTTCTTACTCCTTGGTCTTCCTAGTGCTGACCACGGAAGCTCCGTGGTGGCAGGGACAGGTTCACTGCTATACGCCCCACACCCAGGGGGCTGATGCTTGTTAATAGGTGGAGTCATTTCATCATGTTCACACGTGTGGAGTGTTTGCACCAGGAGTAAGAGGACAGGTGAACACCTGGCTGGAGCACACGTGTGCTTTGTGGTGCTTGGTGCCCACATCAGGTTGGTGGTGATGTTATGGGTTATGGGTCCTGTGGGCACTTCTGCTGGGCAGGGACTGCAGACTGTGTCTATGGTGCCTGGCATGGTGAGACAGGCTCTCCGTTGTGTGCTGACACAGGGCAGCCCTGGAGTGACACATGTCCATTAGGTCCTCGCTCTAAGAGGCCTATTCAGGGGCCTCTGAACCACGATTTGGGAACATCTTTGGAGAACGCAGGGAGCACAGGCTGAGCATGGGTATTTGGTTGTGCCCTGCATCAGGCTGAGCAATGGGGACACAGGACCCAAGTCCTGGCTCCAAGGGACCTTAGGTGATACGGATTTCACCATACTCTGTCTGCACCTGCTGTGTTGTCTTGCAGCTTGTGAGGGAGAACACAGACTGTCCCAGCGAGAGAGGAGATTCTGGCACTCAGGAAGAGGAGGTGAGCCTGCCTTGGGTGTTTTTGGCATATCCCAGTGATGCTGTGGGGTCTCCAGTGTGGGCAGCAGCTTCTTAGCATGGCTTGCCTGCAGGGATTGGTTCCATTTCCTCACAGGCTAGTCTGGGACACCCCATTTCCTGTAAAGGGAGAGCCAGGGCCTCTCTCTTTCTGTTCAGCATCAGAGGCCTCTGTGGGTCACACAGCGGGTGCCCCACATTGAGTGGGTGGTGTAAGAGGTGGGTAGTTCAGGCTGTTGCGCAGGCCCTGTGGGAAGATCTGGGGTCTCCCTGCTTGGCCATCTTGTCTGCCTGCTATCTTCAGGTCTGCCTTGAGGCAGGGGCCCAGGAGGATGGCCCTAGGAGCGTGGACACTGCCCGGGAGGAGCTGCAGCTGCCCCCAAACACTGATGGCCCCGTGCAGCAGGTAAGACCTGGTTCAGCACAAAGGCAGCATGTGGTTGGTTGATCTTGGCATGAGATGATTTTGCTACATATTGAACCTTGTTCCCCCTCAATAAAGAATCCACTGAAGCTGGGCACGGTGGCACAAAGTGCTCCAATCCCAGCACTTTGGGAGGCTAAGGCAGGAGGATTGTGAGTTCAAAGCCAGCCTCAGCAATGGCGAGGTGCTAAGCAACTCAGTGAGACCCTGTCTCTACATAAAACACAAAATAGGGCTGGGGGGCTGGGTGTGGCTCAGTGGTTGAGTTCAATCCCCAGTACCCTCCCCCAAAGAAACCCACTGAGAATGTGAGGAGCAGGGTCAATGGCCTTGATTTTAGAGCTTCCCAGTAATGCTGGCCTGCAGGATCGAGGCACATTTTATTTCGGCAGAGCAGTGGAAGGGGCCCTGCTGGTGGGGCTGGAGCAGAACCGGATTGGCGATGGGCTGCCGGTGGTCCTGGCGGGGACAGTGTTCTTGCTGGGGACGATCTGGGCAGCTCATAGCTCTTGCTCAATTCTATCCTTAGGTTTTGCTACAGAGACCAGGAGCAGCAGAGGCTCCTGGCAGGCCAGCCAGCCCCATGGGGCTGAAGAGGGCCCTCCCCATACAGGCATCTGATCACAGCTATGCCCTTTTGGATTTAGACGCTCTGAAAAAAAAACTCTTCTTCACTCTGAAAGAAAATGAAAAGCTCCGAAAGCGCTTGAAGGCCCAGAGGCTGGTGATGCGGAGGATGTCCAGCCGCCTCCGCGCACACAGAGCGGGTCAGCAGAGACCCCAGGCCAGGCCACGGCCAGAGCAGCGGAACTGAGCTGGCCACAGCACCCAGGGCAGGCAGTGACTGGGGAGCTGTGGTCATGGACACTTGGGTCTGCTGCTGACACTGAGAAAGTGGCACTGAGATCTGCCAGCAGGGGGTGGACAGCAGCCCGGCCACTTGGTCCACTATGCAGTTGAGGCCTCTGCTGGCTGAGGGGCTGGGACAGAGGTGAGCCAGAGGTGAGGCTGGTTTCTGTGCGTGGCTGGCACCCCAAAACGAAGAGCTGACCCAACAGCGTCCGGCACGCCCTGAGGGAGGGAACCCATTCTCCCAGTGTACTTCCTTTAGGGACAGCCTGTGGGTCCCCTCTGTCACCCAGGACAACCAGCTGTGTCTGAACAGAGGCTGAAGCCAGAAGGGACTGGTCTCCCATCTGGTCTTGGTGAACACTGGAATAGTGTCTTTCTACACTGCGGGTTTCTCTCCATTTCTTCTCCTGCTGCCTTTCCCTGCTGTCAAGAGGATCAACTTGGGGCTGGGGTTGTGGCGCAGTGGTAGCGTGTTCACCTGGCATGTGTGAGGCACTGGGTTCGATCCTCAGCGCCACATAAAAATAAAATAAAGATGTTCTGTCCACCTACAACTAAAAAATAAATAAATAAAAAAAAAAGAGGATCAACTTCCTGTTTCCCCTTTAAAAAACAGGGAAGGTGTGCTGACCTCTGGCCACAAAAACAGCTGTGACTTTAATCAAACAAAAACCCTAACCTAACTGATTTCCTAACTTGAGGCAAATGTTTAATGTAGAACATGGAACCACATCTTCAAGTTAAGTGTGGTATAAAATGTGGCTCAACAGTGAAGAATCAGGACAAGAACCAGGCCTCTCCGGAAGAGGCAGCCACTTATTTATTTTGTTAACTACTAAAAATGAACACACAGATCAATTGAAGAACTACCCTCAGCTCTTAGGACAGGTTTATTGTGGGCAGAGTGCCTCTGAATAGCCAGCTTCAGACAGATGAGCAGCAGCGTCCCAAGGACCACCAGGCTGCAAGCTAAGGTTCATCCGTGGGGCAGCCAGAAACTTCCTCTTTTTTAAAATTGAGATGTTACAGAATTGGACAATCAACCACTTTTAAAAACTTGAGGGGAGGTCATCAGAAGTTACTTAGATACTAGTGCTGGGGAATGAAGCCTGATTTTAGCAGTAGATGCAGGGAAGCTGGAGGCCAGAGTGATCTCAGCCTTCAGGGCCAGTGGTCACCACCACAGCCAATCCAGCATCTGCTTGGAGGCTGTGAGAGCAAGTGACCATTGCCTGCTCCAAGGCCCAGCCAACAGGCTCTGATGACTGTGGAGCTGTTCACTGTGGTACACAGCAAGTGGGGCACACCAAGGGGTCTCAGCAGACACCCTCAAAGGAGCCCCCTAGGAGAAGCCAGGCTTGGCCTGGTGTGGGGGATAACAGTGCCACCTGCTGGGCACTCACCAGAGGCACAGGTGCTGGGCCAGCCTTGGGGTCCCTGCCTCTGGCTGGGCCAGGCCCTTTCTTGTCCACCGTGTCCTCGCAGCCCTCCCCCGGTTCCAGTACTGTACTCTAGAGGGCAGTATGTGTCGCAGGGTGAGATGGACACAAGCTAGGTCTTGTCCACTGGTGGTAGGGCCTTTTCCCACAGGGACAGGCCCTGGGGCTACATCCCTGTTCCAAGCCAGGGGCAAGAGGAATGACTGGAGCAGCTCTGAGAGTGGGAGAGAGACCAGTTTTCAAACCTGTTTGTTTGCAGATAAAAAGCAGTTTTATAAACCCGCAGCCCTCTCCACGTTCACTTGGTGACATTTCAGCAGAGGAAGGTCGCTTGTGGGGTTGCTGGGCAGATCCCTCACCTGGAGGCCTCGGCTGTGGACACTTCCCTCCTTCCTGTTTCCTGCGTGCGGTGTGCACTCCAGGAGGAGCAGCAGTCCTGCCCCGCGTGAGGGCAGAGTGGTCCACAAAGGCCTGCAGACCCAGAACTGCTGGGCGCCGGGCTGCAGGCATGTGGAGAACCTGGGGCCGGGACTGGGGCCGGGACCCGGGTCTGCCCCCCAGGAACACGTCCTTGGTGAAAGCCGTGGACCGTGCTGTGCTCCGGCCCGTGTGAGGCCGCCTCGGCCCACGGCCAGCACCCATGAAGCTGGGCGGCTGCGTGTCCCTTCGCGTAACTGATACGGTTCACCTTCTAGAGGAATGAAATAAAATAGAAACATCTGGTGTCTGGGGTTTCCCTGCTTCCAAATTTGTAGACTCCCAGGAAAAGATTTTTGCAGCCTCTTCTTAATCAGCTTCTGAAGCAGTTTATCCATCGGTATCGATCCTGTGAGCTGTAAAAGACAAAACCACCTCAGGGTAGAAGGGCGTCCACTTCCACGCCTTCCTGGCTGAGTAGCTGAGCACTGAATGCCCAGGGGCCCACTCGAGTGCAGAAGTTCGCTTTCACCCCCAGCCACTCATGTTGCAGGCACTGGTCAAGAGCTCACCCCAATTTCATCTGTGAAAGGGCCGACACTGCTTCCTGGGGCACAAATCACAGGCTGTGGGCAAGTCACCAGGCTAGGGCCCAGCTGGCCTCTCTGCTCCTAGGTGGACCCCAGTGGGAAGGTGGCTGTCACCCTGATGTTGCCACCCATGTACGGATGAGTGAAGGGGCCACTCACACTGCTTTGGTATCCTAAGGGCCTCGCTGTCAGGGACCGTGACCTGGTGCAGCACACCTCGGAACTGGTAAAGCACTCTTAGGCTCTTCTCCTCCCCCACACACGGGTCGTAGAACCCTGGCAGCCCCGCCTGCAAGGAAATGACGGTGAGTCTCCACTGTCCCCTCCACTGGCACTGTGCACACTCTGGAGGTAGAACTGGTGTGACTATCCAAAGCGCCTCGGTCCCCCAGAAGCCCTACCCAGGCAGCGCACCCAGCTTCTCCAGGCAGCTAGTTCTGTGCCCTAAGCTAATCTGCCCTTGAATTCTGGAGAGCTTGCACTCCTAGCGCTGGAGGCGAGACTCACGTGTGCTCCAAGTGGCCCTGCCCTCTTTCTGGAACACAGCAGAGGCAAACAAGGCAAGTGCCAGGAAGGTGTGTGTGCCACTCGCTGCTGTACTGGCACGTGGCTTCCCTTGGAAGCTCCTAAGTACTTGCTGAGCAAATGGAATTAAGAATAGACAAATGCAGGTGGTGAACCGCTCCAGGGAGGACGCTGCTCAGCGCACGCAGCAGATGCTGACAACATGAAGGCCACTACAACCAAATGGCCATGCGAGGCCAGGATGTCCCTGTCGGGCTGACCCCATTCCCTACGGTGCCCTTGTCTCTCGTGGGAGGCCAGAGCCTGGCACTGCACCTTGGAGGCCTCCGTGAGGATGAGCTTCGAGTCTTTCACCAGGCACTGCAGGGGCACAGTCACGTCGATCACCTTCACCTTCTCACTCCTCCTGCTCTTGTCATTGACAAATTTCCCGTACCAGGCGTTCACGATGATCAGCCCTGAGGACAGACCCGTCATCGCAGGGACAGGCCTCCTCTGGACCATTCCCTTAGAATCTTTGAGACCCCTGGCACCCACCCCAGTCCGAGAGAGGACATGCCCCCTCACCCATTCTGGACTCTTCTGCCTCGATTATCCTTCGGACAGATTCCTGCATCAACCGAACCTGCCAGAAAAAATGACAGCCACGTCAGAGCCTTGCTGGGCTCGCTGCCCTGACCTGGTCAGCCACAGCAGGCCATCCACATCCAGGCCAGCAAAAGTGCTCAGGGTCTGTGGGGAAGAAGCAGACACCCAGGGCTGAGCTCCCTACCAGCTAGGCCCTTAGCCCTAGAGCAGGTGGCTTGGGTAACTGGTAGCTGAAATGGCAGGGCGCCCACAGTAACCCCAGTGGGGGCAACAGCATCTCAGCTCCCTTCCTAGGGATCCTGAATGGGTAGGTGGACTTTTCATGACCTGATGAAACGTTACTGAATATGCTGATGGCATTGAAAAACACTTTTCACCCAAGAAGTGGACCCCCAGCACCTCTGGAGAAAGGACCCCATGGCCTTGTGTCCACCACTTAGCTGGGCTATGCTGCACTGCCCCTTTGATGGGCACATGGTCACCCAGCTGCACACACAGGCCCTGGCTTGCTCTAGGCTATCTGCCTGGTGCTGATACCTTGTGCACACCAGGCCTTCTTCTGACCAAGACCCCCTGGGCCCTGCCATACATCATGTCTACTCCATGTCCCCAAAAAGGAGGTACGTAATGGGAAGGAAAAGAGGCCATACTAGCTACTTCTGTGTGTGTGGCACTGGGGACTGAACCCAGGGGCTCTCTACTGCTGAGCTGCATCCTCAGTCCTGATCTTGCTATGTTGCCCAGGCTGGCCTTGAACGTGTGATCCTGCTGCCTCCCTCCTGAGTGGCTGGGATCACAGTTGTGGGCCGCTGCATCTGGCTCGGCCACTTTTAAAAGCTCTGTTATGCCTTCGGAGAGCTGTAGTCGTCTTTGGGACAGGGAACTAAGTCCCCAGCACTGAGTCCCACAGGAAACCTGAAGGCTGAACGGACAGGCTGCTGGGGAAGGAAAGACCAAGGCCCGAGGCCACGGCAGGGTGCGGTGCATCCTGTTGCCAGCCTGCCACTCGGGCTGGAGAAGAGGGTCTTTCCTATGTCCTGGGCTCTATGGGGCCGGAGGCACATCCTGAGGGGGAGTCTGGGGGAGCTGCGCACTCACCGCCGCCTCGGCCTCCTGCTGCCTCTGCAGGACGTCCGCTGCAGTGCTCTCCCTCTGCTTCTCCAGCTCCCTTGAGAGAAGCACACGCCCCATGAGTGCGTCCCCACAGCGAGGCCCCAGGCCCCTGGACCGGAGCCTAGCCAGCAGTCTGGGCCTCACTGGATGTCCAGTTCTGGCACTTGAGAACATTTCCCAGGTGATCCCAGGTGAGCCCGTGAGATGCAGGCCTGTGCAGCCTTCGTTTAGCTGCTGTGGCCCTTGCTCCCTCCACCTCCTCCTCTAAGGCCTTAGGAGCCCACTGCAGTCTCCTTGGAAAGGAGACCTCACCTGGCAAGACTCTCAGGAGCTTCTGCCCAACTCTGGGCTTATTAAACAGCACTTTGGGAGGAAGAACTCACACTACTTAAGATCCACAGAAAACCTACTTTCCTGTAGCAAAGCACAGGGACTTAGGATCGGCATTCTTGGTCCTATTAGAGGACTTGACCCAGCACACTCTTAGTTCCAAACCGCAGGCCTCCAGGGGAACTGGGAACCTGGATGGTAGTAATCCAAGGCCAGAGGGGTCCAGAACAGGAGGAGTCCTCCCTTCTACAGGTTCTGAGTCCGGTGCTCCATTAAGGAAGATTGTTAAGAAGTGACACAGTTTACGCCTCTGGGTTTCTGCAGGGATGTGCTATGAGTTCAGGTTTCATGCTGTGCCCCAGGGGATCACCCACACAGAGCTGCAAAGTCAGCTCCTGCCTGTGACTTCCTGACCACAGTTAGCACATATGCCCTGCACAAGGACGGAGCCCATTCCTCTTAACGCTGTGCCCGGAAAGGAAACGGTTAGAGGAAAAAGGAGAACTCTCTCTTGGTCATGGTTCAGAGTCTTGACTTTATACACCAACTCTAGCCCTTTCTCAAAGTAGGGATGACAAACGAAGAGGACAGTGGTGCTGCTGCTGGGCAATGTTGTGTACCTGAGGACCAGATGCCAGGCCAAGTACTTGATATGTGTTGAGGAGTTTAATTTTCCTAATAATCCCATGACATGTCTGAAACTCACTTTTCTTTCTGAGCCCTGAGGTATGGTTTGATGATCAGACGGTGCATAGCAAAGTAGATAACAAGAGGCCCCACTGTGGCGTAGAACACGGCGCTGGGCAGCAGCTGATCCGTCAGGTGGATAGGGAAGAAGTAGGTCTGACTGGCCCTGTTTAGCCTGGGGAGAAACAGAAACAAAACACCCAAGATAAACCAGGTTTTACAGTGAAGGGTGGTGGGTCCCAGTCACAGGAAGCAGGCCTGAGATCCCACCCGGCTGGCTTCACAGCCCCCTCCCCCTGCTGGTTCCATTCCAAAGGTTAGCTGCCAGATGTGATGGATGTGGCTGAGGAATGGACTGTTAATTGTAGGGCTTTGAAGGATGGCACCTAACAACCAGAGCAACTGTGCCTTGTGGCTGTGCTGGGTCACAGGCTTCAGAGGACAGGTATCTTGGAGAGACATGTTCTACGGAAGTGTGTGAAGATTTTAGTTAGCGTAATTCGCTAACTAAATTCTTTAATTAAGAGGCTTTGTCCCCAGTGATGGCCGAGTAGTTCTGACAAAGCTATAGGGAGCACCTATGAACTCAGCCACATGTTAACAAAGCAGACAGATCCAGCCACCAGGCAGTCTTGCTCTGTAGCCCAAGCTGGCCTTGACTTCTGGACCCAGGCAATCCTCTTGTCTCAGCCTCCCCAGGGGCCACTATACTGGGCCAGAGTTTAATATTTCTCTGTTTTTGTTTTATTTTAAAACAAAGCTTTGCTGAACACGGTGGCTCATGCCTGTAAACCTGGTGACTCAAGAGGCTGAGGTAGGAGGATTGCAAGTTCAAAGCTAGCCTCAGAGCCGGTGTCGCACACCTGTAATCCCAGCACTTTGGGAGGCTGAGAGAGGAGAATCGCG
>PVHX01015113.1:20225-34662 GCA_004024805.1 Geosciurus inauris
GGCATTGTGTCCACCTACAACTAAAAATATTAAAAACAAGCAAAAAAAAAAAAAAAAAAAAAAAAAAAAAAAAAAAAAAAAAAAAAAAGGCCAGAGATGTGTCTCAGTGGTTAAGCACCCCTGGGTTCAATCCCTAGTATAAAAGAAAAAAACAAACAAACAAACGAAAAACCACAGAGTTGGAGATATTAATATTCCTTTCAGTGACAGACCTTCCCCCTCAGATCAGTAAAACCGTAGAAATTCTGAACACTGGGGCTGAACTAGTGGTTCAGCGGTAGAGCACTTGTCCAGTACATGTGAGGCACTGTACTAGACAATTCAATTCAATTCAATCCTCAGCACCACATAAAAATAAATAAAATAGAGGTATTATGTAAAAAAGAAAAGAAAAAAAAAAAATCTCAACACTGCTGTTGAACGTCTTGACCTAACTGGCATTTGTGAACCACTGTGTACGTGACTACTGCTGAAGCTGAAGCCCTTTTCACTTTGAGACAGGGTCTCACTAAGTTGCCCAGGCTGGCCTTGAATTGTGAACCTTGTGCCTCAGCCTCCAAATTGCTAGGATCACGGGTGCGAACCACCATGTCTGGCTAAGGTTTGATCTTAAAAAAGCTACAAGCCGTGTGCGGTGGCGCATGTCTGTATTCACAGCACTCTGGGAGGCTGAGACAGAAGAATCCCGAGTTCAAAGCCAGCCTCAGCGACGGCGAGGTGCTAAGCAACTCAGTGAGACCCTGTCTCTACATAAAGCATAAAACAGGGTTAGGGATGTGGCTCAGTGGTCGAGTGTCCCCGAGTTCAATCCCTGCTACCAAAAGAAAAAAAAAGTACAAACTACAAAAAGAATAAACTGAAACCAAAATAAGCTTAAGGAAGGAAAGAATAAAGATGAGAAACCAATGAAACATAAAACGAGTAAGGAAGAGAAAATTAACAAGATTCTTCCCAAAGAGAAGTTCCTGCCAGATTAAGAGAAAGGTGGGGAAGACCCAAGTTAGGAAACACTAGGAAAGAGGGCTGCGTGCAAGCGACCAGTGGTGGAAGACGGGCTGTCAGTGTACTTCACACTGCCAAATCTGACACCTGGATGAAATGGACGCACTCCTTGAGAAACACAGAATAACACAATTGAAATACGATGAAACACAAATTTAAAAGTCCTACATTTAGGAGCTAGGATGTGGCTCAGTGGTAGAGCACTTGCCTCGCATGCGTGAGGCCCTGGATTCGATCCTCATCACCACATAAAAATAAATAAAAAATAAAGGATATAAAACGAAAGGTCCTACATTTATAAAAGAAATTGAATTAATTATCAAGAACCTTCCTACAGAGAAAAATTCAGACTGAGATGATCTTACTGGTGAATTTTACCAAAAGGAAGGAAGGAATAAGACCAGTCTCACGCAAACTCTCGGAGAAAACAGGAGGAATAGTTCTAACTCACTTATGAAAACTGTAAAACCATAGCCCAGCACTCACTCACTCTCTCTCTCTCACATATGCCAGCGTCCCTAGTGAAGATGTAGCAGATCACAGTGAGCAACATATAAAGTGACATCAGGATCACAGGGACTCCCTAGGAACATGGTGATGTTGGTTTAAAACTAAAACATTTATGTGATTCCTCCAATAAATGGAATATAGAGCACAGTTAGCAAAGTAAGACCATTTGCTTTGGTTGAAAATATGGTACCTTCTGATAAGACTGTGGTTCATACAGGTGAGACATTCCTAGTCTGAAAATCTGAAATGTTGCAAAATCTAAAAAATTTTTTTTTTGGTACCAGGGATTGAACTCAGGGGCACTCGACCACTGAGCCACATCCCCAGCCTATTCTGTGTTTTATTTACAGACAGGGTCTCACCGAGTTGCTTAGTGCCTCGCATTTTTACCGAGGCTGGCTTTAAACTCGCGATCCTCCTGCCTCAGCCTCCTGAGCTGCTGGGATTACAGGCGTGTGCCACTGTGCTTGGCCCAAAACTTTTTGAGGCCACAAGTGGAAAATTCCACACTGGCCTCATGTGCAAAAACAGGGTATGAAATCATGTTCGGGCAAGTGAACTGTATACATAGGAAACATATGTGAAGACTGCGTTTAGACTTGGATCCTGCTCCTCATTAGGTCTACGCAAATATTCCAGAATCTGAAAAAATCTTAAGTGTTTCAGATAAGGGCTATTCAGCTTGCATGCCAATTCAGCTGGAACAATTTAACTGAAAAAACTCTGGAAACTCAGTTGAAATGTAAATGTTTCTTTCCAAAAATATAGGGTTACATTCTTGGGATGAGAATCCAATTGAGATTATGTTAAATGTCATTCAGCATCTGCATAGGAGCAGTATTGGAACAGACTAAATCACAGGATACTCTGCAGGGCTTTTATTTTTTGTGTGGTTCTGGGGATTAAACCAGGGGTGCTTTACCACTGAGCTATATTCCCAGTCCTTTTTGTTTTTTGTTTTGAGACAGTCTTGCTGTGTTGCTGAGGCTGGTCTCTAACTTGCGATCCTTCTGCCTTGGCCTCTTGAGTTGTTGGGATAAGCCCAGTTCCTTCCACATACTTGCTTTTCTTTTTTTGGTACCGGGGATTGAACTCAGGAGCATTCGATCAGTGAGCCACATCCCCAGCCCTATTTTGTGCTTTCTGTAGAGACAGGGTCTCATTGAGTTGCGTAGCGCCTTGCTGTTGCTGAGGCCGGCTTGGAACTCGTGATTCTCCTGTCTCAGCCTCCCTAAGTGCTGGGAAATAAATGTGCCATTGTGTAGTACAGTGCAACTTTTTTCCTCCAGACATTTTCCACTCAAGGTTGCTTGGGTTCACAGACCTGGAGCTCCTGGCTACAGAGGGCTGACTGGGATGAGCAGGGGATTTAGGAAATGGCCCACACGTGGGCTCTTGAGGTGTGAGTCCCTGGTACATGAAGCTGTGAGGCCAGACCAGAGTAGTTGAGAGTGTACCCAGAGACAGGGCTGCGTTCCACAGTGGTGCCTCCAGGTACAAGTTTGGGAGAAAAGGAAAATAAGCTGGTCAGAAAAACCAGAGAAAAAATGTCACACCCCAGGATCCCAGGGTAGGTAGGCTATAGCCATAAGGCAGCAGCTGTAGTGACCTAGCAAGACAAGAGCTGCCTTCTGGTCTGCTATGGAGGAGGATTCCCTACTGCTGGCTGCTTCTGCAAAGGGCTGAGGAAGAGCGCCTGACAGGAGGAGGTTAGAAGGAAAGCAAGCAAACTCAGAAAACACTTTTGAAAATGAGGGAGAGGGTAGGGGCTGGCATGGGGAAAAGACTGTGTGCGCTCACGGGTGCAGCTGGGGAGAGGCCAAGCTGATGCTGTCTGGTGATGCCATTTCAGGCAGGAGCTGCAGGCCGCCTGGCTGCCAGCCAGCACCGCCAGAGGAGGAGAGGCAGAGACTCAGGCCTCCCTAACCCACGGCTAGACCCCTGTACTCCTTGACCTCTACCTATGCACTCCAGACAGAAGCAATCACACCTTTAACTCAGGTTAGCCTAGCCGAGTGAAGCTGCCAAGTGTTCCCTGGCCAGAAAGATCCGAGTTCAACTTACTTGACTTTGAGAGAAACGCCCTGTGGGACTCCAACACTGACAGCCGCACCCAAGACGCTGTGCCTGGAGATCTTCCTCTCGGCTCCATATTCTACCACCGTCCCAAAGAAGCCCGCCCTGCAGGATGCAGAGTGCGGCTGTCAGTGCCCGTGTCCCTCCAGCCCACCACTCGATGGTAGCTACCACTGGAGAACAGAGACTGGGTCCCCATCCTGCCCCGCCACTACCCACAGGAGTGGATTCCTGACCGATCGTCAAATTACTAAGGGAACAAATCCCTCACCATGCAGCGGGAGGCGCTCAAGGAGCACATGTACAAGAGGTCACAGGAACAGGCATCCCACACCACTGGCTCCACTGAGACTCTCCTTAGAGCCTGAGGCTTCCCCAGTGGCAAGGGTGGGACTTACTTGAGGGACCCTTTCACACGTGTCTGGTCATCATCTTGGAACTTGTGCTGATAGCTGATCAGTGCAAAGGAGTGGGGAATTCCCAGCTGAGGAGACAGGGGGAAAGGACTCAGGCTGGTTCTCATGGCTCCATGCAAAGGTGGCATCTACCCTCTTGCCAGTTGCCAGGTGTCCACTTCCACAGGGTTTTTTTTTGGTACAAGTCTTTATGTAATCACGCAAGGTGTGTGAAAATTAGCCAGGCGCGGTGGCTCACGCTTGTAATCCCAGCACTTAGGGAGGCTGAGACAGGAGAATCACGAGTTCCAAGCCAGCCTCACCAACGGCGAGGTGCTAAGCAACTCAGTGAGACCCTGTCTCTACAGAAAACACAAAACAGGGCTGGGGATGTGGCTCAGTGGTCGAGAGCCCCTGAGTTCAACCCCTGGTACCAAAAAAAAAAAAAAAAAAAAGTGTGTGAAAATTTATCAGCAGCCAGTACTGCCAGTAGTCTTGTAATGACAGGTACATTCCCAGAAACACGCTACCAGGTGAGTGTTGCTCTGTGGACACTACTAGTCCACTCACACCTTTGACAGTTACGACATCGCTGTGAGAGACATTCTTACAAGGGCACTGATGTACATGTGCTGCACCACTGACTGAAACATCCCGCATTCGTGGCTAGAGAAGCCGGGGACCAGGCTCGGGTGTGGTTCAGTAAAGCCCTTGTCTAATGTGCACAAGGCCTTGAGCTCCATCCCAGCATCACAAAACCAAAGCAAACAAAAAGACTTCACATAAAAAAATATCAGTTTTCAGCCAGTCTAGTTTTCTGGCTTCTTGTGGGAAAAAAGAATAAAACAAAACAAAACTATTCCCTCTCCCTCAACTTCTGGCCACACTAAGCCCATGTTGCCTCGGAGCAGCAAGAGGTGTGAGCCAAGGAGCAGCTGCCCGGGGGCCTCTTCCCAGGAGCCTCCGAGTGCACCCTTCTGCCTGGGGCTCTATCTGTCCACCAGGGCTCCTGCCCTATGCCGTGGGCTTCCCCTGAGGAGGATGTCAAAATGCCATTTTGCTTTATGATGACCTGAACAGGGCCACCCGGACACCCGAGAACAGTCCTTACACACTGTGAGTTCCCAAAGAGGCTCCTGAGTGTCTGCAGAGCTGCCCTGCAGGACCACTGGTGCGTAGATGTGGGGGGTGGTCAGGGCTCACAGTGAGTGCACAGGAGGGCAGTCCTGAGCTATGGCCTTCGGCTCACCTGCAGGGCCACAGTGAAGTGGCTGGTCTTAGTGTCTCGGACGATGCTTGTGTTCATGGCTGACTGGATACCCCATCGCCACTGCAGATAGCCCACTGTGTTCTTGTCCAGGTTCCGAGCTAGGACAGTAGTAAGGCCAGGCCGGATTCCACGGGACGAAAACTGCAGAGCACAGTTTGTCGTCACAAAGCTGGGGGGACACAGAAAGGGTCTGGATGACTCCTGCTCTCAGCTGTTCTCTGTCACTTCCTAAGACCTCACTCACAGTCACTCCATGAATCCCTGGACCAACTCCCAGCAAGGAAAGGCAGTGAACCACAGGACAAGGGAGGGAGGCATGGTGGAACATTCTAGGACTCTCCCTGACAACCGGCACTCCCCATCCACCCTAACTTTAGACTGCTGTCTAAAGTTTCCCACATTAATGGATGGCAATCCTGCTCCAAGTCAGTCACCTGGGGAAGCTCTCAAAAGCAGCCTGGGGCAGTGGTTCCCTGGAGTTGCTTGGCTGATGCCAAGTCACTGGAGCTGGCTCCTGTGCCAGGCACCTGACTTAGAGCAGAGGCCTGGAGTGTGAGCAGCCTCCTATAGGCGGGGCATGTGCAGCAGTGTGCACAGTACACTCCCACCTGCTGACTCCGAATCTTCCTGGGGCCCAGGCACCAGTGTATTTTTTAAAACTGCCCAGGTGATCCTGGTGTACATCTGTGGTGTGAACTCCTGACCGAAGCTACTGGGAAAGCCATCATCTGTGAACAGCTCTGAGGTTTGCTTTCAAGGGGGGGCAGCCCCATCTTCTGGTTAAAAAAGGGTATTTCACTTGCTAGCAGGACTCGGCGGCAGAGCTAGGATGTGGGCAGGAATCAGCCCAGCATTCACTGCCCGCATAAGCCTGAGGCCACTAACGGTGAGAGTGGCGAGTCCGACCAGCATCACTTCTTCACTCACTGCTGAGAGCTTCATTTGGCCAAATGACCACTCCTCACTCTCCACGGGTCCCAACCCGACCCTCCTGTCATCTGTCTCCTTCTCCAGCCATGCTGGAGAAGGACCACACTTTTCTGCTTTAGCCACACTGGGTTAAGGGAGCAAGGAGAGAAAAAGTCATCTCTAGAATGTCAAGAGGAAGCTGCTACTTTTGTCTTGAGACAGGGTCTCCCTCTGCTGTCCAGGCTGGCTTCCTACCATGGCCTCTAGAGCAGCTGGGATCACAGGTACCTGCCACCACAGCCCAGTTCACACAAGCAACCCTCTGACTGTGGCATGAACATGCAAATAACTTCACGCATGGAGCAGGAAGTCCAGAGAGTGGACTTAACTCGTCTGGTCACTGTGCATTAGTAAGCTGGCATCCCTGTTTATAAACCATCCCCACTGTCTGTAAACCAGCCACCTTTGTTTACAAATCGAGATTCTCAGTCTGAAAAACTCTGGTGCTACAACACATTCTATTTCCAGACCTGTAAAAGCTGACGACCAGCCAGATTTCGGGTGACCACTCAGTAAACAGACACTTTGAGGCCCAATCAGAATGAAATGGTTAAAACATTTTCCTCAATGATGTCTGCTAAATCTGTCTGAAGACTCACCTGGGGAGGCCTTGAAATAACTAGATTCCTAGTTCCCTCCCTCAGAGGGCTGAATTCAGTTTTTCATCAGCACCAGAAGAGAGAATTCTAAACAGACAAGGTTAGGTCAACACTGCCGTGCACACACAGGCAATCACCCTGCATCCCGGCTAATCGTTCCAGCCCTGTCCCCTTTGCAGACCCAGGATCCCAACTTAGAGCAGAGGCCTGCAGGCTGTGCTCTCAGTGCTTTTTTTTTTTTTTTTGTAGCTCTGGGGACTGAACCTTTATCATTGAGCTAAGTTGCTCAGGCTGGCCTTGAACTTTGACCTTCTTGCCTCCATCTCCCAAGCTGCAGGGATGATAGGCATGGCCAATGAGGCTGGCCATGGCCCCTCCATCTTTGTGTTCTCTGCTTGTCCCACATGCCATGTGCTCCCAGGGGGCTCTTGCACCCAAGTTCTCTCACAATGCTTCCTACTCTGTGTGCCAGCCTGACTCTCTGACCCACCTTGCTCCCTACCCACAATGCACTGACCAACCAGCCTGGCTTGCAGGTCTGAGTGATCCTGATAGGCCCAAAGACACGCTCCACTGGAAATGGAACAGCTTTCTCATCAATACCTGCTCTGCTCCAGGACACCTTTGGCTCTACTGTCTCCAGAGGAAAGTGGTGTGATTTACCTTCCACCCCATGCTCTGACCTGAGCTTGCAGACTCCTCTGCCCCACCCCATGGGAAGGGGGATACTGTTGTAGAAGGGCAGCAGTGCACAGTCCTGGGACTATGACACTGCTGCAGCCACAGAGACGAAGGCAGCAGAGGCTGGACAGAGCTCTGGCATACGTGAGTCCAACTGTTCACCAGGCAGTCCAATATTTTCTGGGACAAAGAAATGACCCATATGTCCATAAGCCTCTCAGACTGCTGATCGATATCCCGGCAAAGGTAGTTTTCATTGTCTTGTGGTTCTTAGAGGACCACGAGGCCAAAGGTAGGGAGACTTCTTAGCATAGAGGAGAGGCCTGGCTGGGGCTGAGACCAGATAGTCAGCCCCTCACCCCCAATCCAGTGCCCTTTCCAGCTTGCATGCTGGTGCCAGGCCTCTGCTCCACTGTGCTCAGTGACTCCAAATGACCTTGACCGTGGGAATGCACAGATTCTACTCTTCTAAATGCAGACCACCAAAGAGTAGTTATCTCATCTCTAATATTTACCATCTTGGTGTGAGATTACGGAACAGCTTGAGACCAAATAAAGGTCCCTGGAGGTCTCCAGCTCCAAATTCCAACTGTTCAAAAAAGAAAGAAAGAATTAATGGAACTTCAATCCTATAGTAGTGACCCAGGTCTCAGATGTGCAGTACCCCCGTCAGAATTCCTTTGTCTACCTTAATGTTCTTGCCAGGGCTCTAAATGGAGGGGGCGCCAGGTTCATGCTGCTCTCCCCTCACCTCTGCCCACTGGAGCTCCCGGCTGCCCCAGATCCACAGGAGGCCCAGGGTGCAGTCGGTGGTTCCTCTGAGGAAACACTGCTTGCCTTGGCTGCCTCCTGCTCAGTCGTCAGCACGGAGCGATCTGCTCCTCTGGACCCACTCCACCTGCTTTGGTCAGGTGTGTCACTATCCCCACCCCATGGGGCCAACTCCTTTGCTCTGAAGTTCTTACAGGACTGGACATGGGCCTCAGGGTCTGATGTTAAAGCCTACCCGCTGTTCCATGCCTGCAGGGCCTTGGAAGCCACAGGCAGCCATGGGGGCTCATGCACTCACACAGGGGACTCTCAGGGCAACTCTTCAATGTTAATGTGATGCAGCTCAGGACTTGGAAGAGCTGGCTGCTACACGATCACCAAACAGAGGCCCAGGGCCCCAAGACAGGCATGGCCTCCTGTCCCTGCAGGAAATGGGGTCAGTCTTCTAGACTGCTAAGGAAAGATGCTGTTTCTAGAGGCTGGATTTCTGGAGCTGGCATCTGAAGGACACCTCATCATAGCTTCACACTGTTCAGCAAACTGGCAGAACTCCTCAGATGTGACGTTCTTCCTTAGGGGCCAATGTCTGGAAGTCTAATACCCAGTACGTGGCTTCACGATGATGTGGCCACCCCCTGCCACTATGAGGGCTAACTTTTAGAAGGTACATACTAAAAAATAAGGCTGGACACGGACAACACGGACCAGCCCGTGGCCCTCTCACCTCTCCCCAGCCCTTTGCAGAGGTGACGCGGCGGAGCGCAAAGTTGATGGAGCCTCCACCGTTGCCGTTCTGGGTCGAGAGACTTCCAGAGAGGATGGCTGTGTCTGTAGCTGTCAAAGGTGCCTAGGAGAAGACACTGGCTGTAAAAGTGAACCCAGCAGTGGGAGTGCCACGCCAGCCGCCTAATGACTCCACCTAAGACTGCAGGTCAGACGTAGGGCCAGGTGGCCACCCCAGTCGCTTTGCTGTTGTTTGAACTGTATGTGGCCATAGGTGATGTTTCGCAAAAGCTTTAGTGGGGAAAATCTAAAAAACCACAGAAACATAGGGCTGAATGTTGGGTCATTACTGTGCCGATGTGTGAAGCACACAGTGGCTCTGCCTTGTGCTCCCACTGTGGGGCTATCTCCAGCACCCGTATGCCGTCAGGGTTCTGGAAGGGACTGAAAACCTTCCTTGGCTCATTTGGGAAGGCACAAAGCTTAGGAGAGGGCAAGTTTCTCTGCATCAACTCCATGTTGTAGGCTGATGCACTTGAGAATAAATGAAGAGCTAAGGAGGCAGAGACCTGCTGTGGTCCTCAGTGGAAAAGCCTGGCTCTGCCGCATCCAAACAGTGGGCAAAGGTGACATTTCAGTGACCCTAAGGCTCAGAATGCAGAGATGCTATAGCCTGTCAGCACATAATAGCATGTAAGAAAACCAGTTCTTAGAATTATCTTAAATTATCCTAGAATTCTCTCCTAAAATCATCAGGACCTTGGGCTTCTAGGTCTCCCAGACCATGAATGCGTCTACACTGGTGAGACCCGAGACCCTGCAGCCTGAAAGCCCCAGACTGGCAGGCATGCTGTCTCATGTGTGGACAGAGCAGTAACAGACAAGGCTGTGACTGGAGCTGGCTCTCTCTTCAAGTGGCTAATTGCATGCTTTCATAAATAAAGATGAGAAAAACCCAAGAAGACTCTCATTCCAGCCGTTTGGGGTGCTGCGCCTCATTAACTCAGGCTTGCACGGTACTCAGAGAGGTGTTTGTGTGCTTTACCTCGATGGACTGGGATATGTGCATTTTATTAATTTCAATCTGTGGAAAGCCACTTCCAGATACATCTTCATATTCCTCGTCATAGCGATCAAAAAGGTCAGTGGCATCTACTCCGACACTGATGGTTCCCTGGGGCAGAAAAACAAGCAGTCAGCATGAAGGGGTGGATCCGTGGAATGGAGGACAATGTACCATTCAAGCATGAGCTCGGTTTCACTGAACTAGGCATCTGAACTCACAGTCCCTAGGCTTGGGCATGACACTCCACCATGCAGCCACGCAAGTGTGAATGTCACAGTTTAAACCACACAGCTGCAGGTCCCAGGGACTTCCAGAGCTAGGAAGTAGTGTTCCAATCAGGAGAACCAGTCTGCAGAGCAACCACACACCAAAGACAGGCGTGGGTACCAGGAAAGCGAGGTTAGCCGGGCACCGTGGCACACAATCGTACTCCCAGCCACTTGGGGGCCAAGGCAGGAGGATCACAAGTTCAAGGCCAACCTCAGCAACTTAGTGAGACCCTGTCTCAAAATAAAAAAATTAAAAAGAGCTGGGGATTAAGCTCAGTGGTAAAACCCCTGGTTCAAACCCCAGTACCAAAACCAAAACCAAAACCAAAACCAAACCAAACCAAATAAAAAGAAAACAGAACTTCATGAGTATGGCCTGACCTGATCTTCAGACACTAAACGGGATCCCTGGATGTTTGAGACCACCTACAAATTAGCTACTTAGATTAACCAATTTTTTTTCTAAATACTCTTACACCATAGAACTACCTCAAACACTTTCCTTTTTCATTTTGGTACTTGAGTTTGAACCCACGAATGCTCTACTTCTCTGCTCCTTTTATTTTTATTTTGACACAGAGTCTCACTAAGTTGCTGGGACTGATCTCAAACTTGAGATCCTCCTGCCTCAGCATCCTGAGTAGCTGGGATTATAGGTGTGCACCACTGTGCCTGGTTTAAAACTCTTTTTTGGGGGGTAGCAGAGACTGAACTCGGGGGTACTCAACAACTGAGCCACATCCCCAGCCCTATTTTGTGTTTTATGTAGAGACAGGGTCTCACTGAGTTGCTTAGCGCCTCGCCGTTGCTGAGGCTGGCTTTGAACTCGTGATTCTCCTGTCTCAGCCTCCCTAGCTGCTGGGATTGCAGGCATGCGCCACTGTGCCTGGCTCTGCAGCCCATTTTAAAAAACAACTTCTTAAAGGTTTAATTCATGTCTAATATAAACTGCACATATCTTAAGTGCACATTTGAATGAGTTTTGACATAGGAATACACTTGTGAAACCATCTCCGAAACAGACACAAGCCAGGTGTGGCACACACCTGTAATCCCAGCCACTTGGGAAAGTGAGGCAGGAGGATCACATGTTTGAGGCCAGCCTTGGCAACTTAGCAAAAAAAAGAAAAAAGGCTGGGGATGTAGCTCTACTGCATCATTTACCTAGCAATGCAAGGCCCTGATTTCAATCCCTAGTACCATAAAAAGAAAAAAAAAAAGATATCAAGATGCTGAACATTCCTATCACTCCAAATGTAGCTGATGACAGTGTTTTAATTTCAAACAGTGAAGAAAGGCACCCCTGCGAGGGGATGGGTGAACAGATTTGAGAGAGGAATGAGGGCGAGCTGTGAATGAATGGACAGCTGTGCAGGAGCCAGGAGGCTGCTGGGGCAGAGGACTGAGTGGAGGGCACATGAAGAGCGCTAGAGTTTGGACACGGGATGTTCCCCAAAGGCTCCTGTGCTGAGGGCCTGAGCTGGGCATGGTGGCACACAGCGCAGTTCCAGCTACCTGGGAGGCTGAAGTGTCTGGGCAACACCGCAAGACCCCCTATCTAAAAAAGAAAGAAGCAACCAAAGGATTGGTACCCAGCTTCATGACATTGGGGTGGGGTGTGGAACCTTTAAGAGCTGGGGCCCAGTGGGAAGGTTCTAGATGACTGGGGTGTGAGACCCTGTTCTCTCTTTCTTGCTCAGACCAGGTGGTCTTCTTTACCATGAGCCCCCTTATCATGATACACCACAACTGGCAAAGAGGCTGGCTGACCATGGATCCAAACCTCTAAAACTGCCAGGCGCAGTGGCGCACACCTGTAATCCCAGTAGCTCGGGAGGTTGAGGCAGGAGGATTCCAAGTTTGAGGGCAGCTTAGCAATTTAGCAAAATCTTGTCTCGAAATAAAAAGGGGGGCTGGGATTGTAGCTCAGTGGTAGAGCGCTTGCCTCGCATGTGTGAGGCCCTGGGTTCGATCCTCAGCACCACGTACAAAGCAATAAAATAAAGACATTGTGTCCATCTACAGCTAAAAAAATAAAAAATAAAAAAAAAAATAAAAAATAAAGAGGGCTGCGAATGTGGCTCAACGGCAGAGCACCCCTGGGTTCCATCCCCAGTGCTGCAACCAATCGATTCTCCACAACTCTGAGCCAAAATAAAACTCGATCTGTTTAAAAGTTGATGACCCCAGGTCTGTCACAGTAACGGAAAGCTGGGTACGGAGGAGTTTAGGGAAGGTGATGCACAGGTGGTCTCACAGATGTCACTGTGGTTTTTTTCCAGGACTGCACCAGTTTAACACTGTTATTTCTGTTGGCTCCAGTTTTTTATTTTTTCAAAGGATCATCATCGTCAATGGCTGCCTTAAACTTAAGATGCCAGAGTGGATTTAACAGACTGATCTTCCCTCAGTCCTTGCCCCATCTGCTGAGAGGCACAGGCCTGTGGAGATGACCACAGGCCCCACCATGCTTCCCCGTTTCCCTTTCTGAGATACTGGGATTCAACCCAGGGCCTTGCACATGAATGCAGCTCTACTGTTCAGCTATATTCTCAGGTCCCCTTTTAAATTCGGAAGCAAGGTCTTGCTAAGTTTCCCAGGCAGGCTGGCATGGAACTTGCAATTCTCCTGCCTCAGCCACCATGCCTGCCTCTTCTCCCATCTCTTTCCGGATTAAACAGGGCAGCACACTCCCTTCTAGGACTGGAGTCCAGAGAGCCCACCAACACCAGGGTAAGGCACAATGGTCTCCTTCCAGGCTCAGCTGTGGTGTATCAGACAAGTGACCAGGGCCTGGGCCTGTGGGATGCATGAAGGCATGGAGGTACTGGTCAGCCACAGCCACTGACAACTGGGTGAGCTTGACAACGCATGGTGAATGTAAGTGGACTCCTTCTGCAGCAGGACCTAACAGTGTTCTGGGCACTGTGGTCAGGTGTCTTTGTCACTGGCTAACTGATGTAAACCAGGAGTTGGCATTTTCTCTGTGAAGGACCGGAGCGTACATTTTGGTGTTGTGGTCTCTGCTGCCACTGTTCAACTGCTATGTCCATGGGAAAGAGGATAAAAGCAAATGACTCCTAGGGGTGGCTGTGCATGAGTAAAGCTTGTTCAAGCCCTGAATCTGAACTGCATAAAATCCCTCCCTCCATCCCTCTTCTGTGCAGGGCCTTGAGCATGCTCAGCAAGCCCCTACTACAGAGGTACATTCCCACTCCCTGAATTGCTTGTGATTTTCATGTCACAAGTGTTCTTTCGATGTTTTTCTGCATCTTAACTTGAAGTCTGTATAAAAGCAGGCGAAAGCTTCAATGTGGCACCCTGACAGATCTACAGGTCTTTACTGTGTGGTAACGCTTTGTTTTTTTTGGTACTGGGGATTGAACTCAGGGGCACTCGACCACTGAGCCACACCCTCAGCCCTATTTTGTGTTTTATGTAGAGACAGGGTCTCACTGAGTTGCTTAGCGCCTCGCCATTGCTGAGGATGGCTTTAAACTCCCGATTCTCCTGTCTCAGCCTCCCTAAGTGCTGGGATGACAGGTGTGCGCCACCACGCCTGGCTAATGCTTTGTTTTTTGATGAACTCTTCAGGTAGCAATGAGATTAAACATAGTGTATGTTTTATTGAAAAAAAAATTAAGTACTACATTTCTGTTTTCCTAGAAAGTTGAACTTGTTTAAAATATTTTTCCATACTGACTGTCCAAAGTGCTAACTGTGAACACAGGAAAATCAAGTCTTGGCTCTGCCAACACAGCGCCAACATCATCTGCAACGGGCACACCTTTTTTTTTAGTTGTGGATAGACACAATACCTGTATTTATTTATTTTATGTGGTGCTGAGGATGGAACCTTCCCACATTCGAGGCAAGTGCTCCGACACTGAGCCACAACCCCAGCCCAGGGCATTCCTTTTTTTAAAAAAAATTTTTACGTGTGTGGTACTGGGGATTCTTTACCACTGAGCTACACCTTCAGCCCTTTTGAGACAGGGTTCCTCTAAGATGGCCTCAAATGTGTGAGCCTCCTGCGTCGCTGGGGTTACAGGTGTGCACCACTGTGCCTAGCTGCACCCTCAAGTTTGTAATGCACAAAGGAAAGC
>PVHX01015113.1:34762-48166 GCA_004024805.1 Geosciurus inauris
TATCAGCTAAAATAATTTTATTTCCTTTCCCAAACAAAATCTAAATGTTCAGTATCTGTGTTAACACTATGTGGGGAATCAACTGATTTACTAGAGAATGGAGTAGCTGTTGTTAGAAGTTGAAAAATATTGTCCAGTCGTCACTTTTTCAACCTCTCTGCTTGTTCCTTATATATGGCTGAAAACTCCCACAAAACTGTGACTTCAGACTAGACACCTCTGGTGTTGACTCAAGCCTGTGAAAGTGACTAAACCCAAAAACAGTACCAGTGAGCCAGAGAGGATGTAAGGCTCAGGTGCCAACTTGCTTAATGAAATTAACTGTCCTAGAAAATGACCCATCAAGTCAATTTGAGTTGACAAGGACATTTCTTTATTTTAGAGTAGTCTAGATGCCACCTTCTGCTCTTCTTCCATTTCAGGGAAACAACCTTTAGAAATGGATTGGTCACAGCCTGAGAATAGATGGATTTCTTCTCTCAGTGCCAAGTAAGGTTGGGCTGCAGCCTGTCATTCATTTTCACTTGCAAGACAATACACTTTAAAAAAAAATTTTTTTTAGTTGTTGATTGACTTTTATTTATTCATATGCGGTGCTGAGGATCGAACCCAGTGCCTCCTGCATGTGAGGCAAGCACTCTACCACTGAGTCAAAATCCCAGCCCACAAGACAATACACTTTTATATAATGAAAAGTGACAAGTTTGAGAGGAATGAAGTCAGATTTGAATTCCGACAGAAATCAAAAATATAAAGCAAAGATAAACAAATCTAACACTGGTTAAATCAAATGGGTTAGATTTTTTTTAACCACTTCCAATGAATATATGCAGGATGATGTCCTATTATATCAATCTGTCATTAACTCAAACTTTGCAAAGAAAAAGATTTACAAAACAAAGTACTACTGGGCTCCGTGGTGTAGTTCAAGGCCAGCCTCAGTAATTCAGCACGGCCCTAAGCAAACTGGTGAGATCCTGTCTCAAAATAAAAAATAAAAAGGGGTGAGGATGTGGCTCAGTGGTTAGGCTCCTCTGGGTTCAATTCCCAGCACCAAAAAAACAAAAACAAAAAAACCGTCTTTTGTTTTTGCAGTGCTAGGGATGAAACCCAGGACCTTGCACATGCTAGATAATTGCTCTACTACTGAACTACATCCCCACAGGGCTTTTTAAACTATTTGAGACAGGGTCTTACTAAGTTGCCCAGTCTGGCCTCAAACTTGCAGTCCTCCTGCCTCAGCCCCCTGAGAGCAGCTGGGGTTATAGGTGCATGCCACGGAGGTACTTAAAGTACCTCTCTTTAAGTAATCTTTGCCATTAGGTCCAAATCACAAACCTTTATCTTTCTGTTGGAAGCAATGCTTCCCCTTATTTTTCTAAGGCCACAAATTCCTGTAAAAGGCCCAGTAAATATTTTGGGTGTTGTGGGCAACTACTATTGAAAATGCTCAGCTCTCCTGTTGTAGACAAAACCAACTACAGATAAGCAGCAAGTTTGTCCAGCTATGCTCCAATAATATTTTATTTACAGACACTGAAATGAGTTTCATACAATTTTCATGTCTCAAAAAATATTCTCTTCCTTTGATTTTTATAAAAATTCAAAATATGAAAAACATTCTTCAGTCATGGGCTGATTGTGACTAGTTTGTTGACACAGCACCTAATCCTACACTCAGTGTGTGGAAACAACAGCCCTTCACAGTCAGGATGACACCTCTGGAAGGTCATCAGTGCATACCTGGCAGCTGCAGACACTTGACTGTGACCTTTGTGACTTCTGGAACTAGAGGATTCCACCTGCGGTGTGGAAGTTCTTTCCTCTGCATCAGTGTTACTCAACTATAGGGCCTGTCAGTTTGGGGTCATGAGTTAATACAAATCATCAAAAAAACATGACCTAGTTTCTCAAGTTCTGAGCTACACAATAAAAAACACAAGCGGTGGCTCAAGCCTGTAATCCCAGCACTTAGGGAGGCTGAGACAGGAGAATCGCGAGTTCAAAGCCAGCCTCAGCAATGGCGAGGCGCTAAGTAACTCAGTGAGACCCTGTCTCTACATAAAACACAAAATAGGGCTGGGGATGTGGCTCAGTGGTCACAGGAGCTGAGCATAAGGAAGCGCTGAAGAAGCCCCTGGGGAGGTCTCCCTTACCCTGCCAGCCCGCGGCGGCCACCCTCAGGGCCCACAGGTGCTGCATGCACAAGCTGGCCCCTGATCTTGGGGTGGGTAGAGAACAATGAGCACCTTTGCACTCCCCGCCCCCACACCATGGCACTGGTTCAGATTCAGCCACCATGTGAATCCACTGCTTGAGCCAGGGTCTGAGAATCTGCATGTTCATAATAATGATATGATAAAGCCGAGTTCACTATCTGGCTTTTGGTAGCATAAACTAGTTGATACTCTTTTTTTTAACTGAAATTTTTACAGAGATTAAAAATTACAAGTCCACAGGCAGTTATGTAAGAATAAGAAGCCAAGCATGGTGGCCATGCCTGTAAACCCAGCAGCTCGGGAGGCTGTGGCAGGAGGACCTTGAGTTCAAAGCCAGCCTCAGCGGTAAGGTGCTAAACAACTCAGTGAGACCCTGTCTCTAATTAAAATACGAAGAAGGGCTGGTGATGTGGCTCAGTGGTCGAGTGCACCTGAGTTCAATTCCCTATACCCACTCCCACCGACAACAAAAAAAAAATATGTAAAAAATAAAAAGGGCCGGGAATGTGGCTCAGTGGTTAAGTGCCCTTGAATTCAATCCCCAGCCCCCAAAATCAAAAAGAAAGGAAGAAAAAAAAGACAATAGAAATTAAAAGGAAAAACAAATTTGCCTTCTATGCATCTCTTCTGAAGAGCCTACTAGAAGGTGTAGAAAGAGCAAAACCAAACAAGAAGGCATATGAACCAAATAAGACGTGAAGCTAAGCTCCAGAAGACAGGAGCTGTGGTCGCTGTGCCCCGAGATCTAAAGACGCCTGCACGTGTGCAGCACTCAGCAAATGGAGAGAGGCTTCCGAGAAGCTGGTGCACATGCTCCTGGAAAGCAGGCCAGGTTGGGCCAGGGCTGGAGCCCCAGAGGACACCAAGATAAACAGAGTGACATGAAGGCCTGTCAAGGCTGAGGAGAGCTAGCTCTGACAGGGCGTTTGGAGATGCATCTGTGACAGAAGCTGATCAAAGGGACCAAAGGACAACAACTAGCACCACAGATGAAACAGTGCTGGGCAGGGCAGGTGTGCAGTTCGAACATCCAGACAGCCTCCATGATTGTAATTCAACCCAAAGGGGTGCCCTGTTGGGGGCACTGGGCCTCACTTCTCTGGGAGGTCACCTTAGCTACGAAAACTGAAAAAACTTAACAGTATGAACATATGTCTCAGAAATGCAGAGTAAATGTCAGAAGAGAAGAACGCAAAGGGTCGGGGTGGCACCTCTAGGGAATGGGAGACTGGAGGAAGAAAGGAGGGTCAGGCAACAGGGTTTTTCTGCCGAAGACTGGTAACTATTCGACACTTTCCAAGCTAGTTATACATATTACTTCTGAAAATTAATTTTCATGAAAGATTTCCCCTATACCTTAAGGACTTCTAAACTAGAAACTACATAAAAATCATTACCAACCCCAAATGGTAAATTAGTAGATTTCTTTTGTCAGGAAGCCCCAGCTGTTTCTTGCTCAGAAGGACTCTATATAACCAGAGGACATCCTTACTGACATGCAGAGCCAGCAGCATGAGAAAGCCCTTCCCAGCTAGTCATCTGACTTCATTAATGGGCCCAACCATGCCCAATGTCAGGGGATCCAGCTCAAGCAGCAGTACCAACTGCTTGGGCTGGGGTCCATTCCTGCACTGGCTCTGTGAACAGCCTGCAAAAATTTAGGGGTTGGGGACAGTGGGTACTAAGGATTGAACTCAGGAGCACTCAACCACTGAGCCAAATCCCAAGCCCCATTTTGTATTTTATTTAGAGACAGGATTTCATTGAGTTGCTTAGCACCTGAGGCTGGCTTTGATCTCATGATCCTCCTGTCTTAGCCTCCCCAGCAGCTGGGATTACAGGCGTGCACCACTGTGCCCGGCTAGTTTTTACCATAATTACAAACCTCATCCTCCCACTGCCATCTTCTGGAAGACAGAGGTCCTCACCACATAGTATTTTAAAATGAGACAGGGCGACAAAAGCTTTGTTTCCGCAAGTCCCCAGCAGCCTCACTAGCTCAATGCTCCTGATATTGAGCTCAAACCATTTCCTGCGACATTCACTCAGTGCTACTGGTTCTGGTCTCTCTCTCTCTCTCTTTTTGGTACTGGGGATTGAACCCAGGGGCACTTTACCACTGAGCTACATTCCCAGCCCTTTTTATTTTTTGAGACAGGGCCTTGCTAAGTTGCTGAGGCTGACCTTGAACTTGTGGTCCTCCTGTCTCAGCCTCCTGAGTCGCTGGGATCACAGGTGTGGCCACCATGCCTGGCTGGTTCTGGTCTCTTGAGTCATCACATATTAAGCCTGGTCCCTGCTTCACTGCAGAGTGAGGGGAAACATACCTCTTAGACTTCAACCCTATAAATTCCCCCATCATTGTTCCAGACACATCTTGGACACAACAGATTCACTTTGCCTCCAATACAAAGTTCTTCCCCAGGTACCTCCTCCTTCTCATCTTTGTTCAGCATCACTTTCTTGGTGAGGCCTGACCACCCTATTTGAGCCTGCTGACCTGCCCCTTACCTCACTCTAACTGCCCCCATGGCATTCAGGCTGTGTGCACTGCTTATCATCTGTCCCTCAGGTTGAATGAATGCCACTTTTCATGACAGCTGGACTTCATCTGTTTTAGTCTCTGCTGAATGTATTGCTTTGTTTTTTGTAATGCTGGGGATGGAACTCAGGCCTTACATGGGTAGGCAAGTGCTCTACCACTGAGCTACACAGCCCTAAATGTCTGCACCTTGAACAATGCCTAGTAGGGTATAGGCATCCAATTCAAATTACTTTGTGAAAAAATAAATAAATAAATTAAAAAATCAACCCTCTTTATACCCTGCACCCCATGAAAGACGCTGACTGGCTGCTAACATTCAGCCAGTGAGTCAATCAAAGGCTACCATTTTCCCCTCCGCTCCTCTTCTAAGGCAGCCTGTTGTTGGCCTGGTGGTTCTGTTTTGTGCTCAGCCCTTCATCCTCATTTGCTGGGCTGGTAGGCCTGGTGCTGTTCTCTGGCCTGGGCCATCTGTGGGTGTGGAGCATCTTCCCTACATCACTCAGAGGACCTGTGCACAGGGAGTGGAGCCTTGGTGGCTGAGAGGAAATGCTGCACGCTAACCCTGCAGCAGAGTAAGAGACAGGGGCACTCGGCCAGGAGCGGACCACTTGAAATTATTTTTATTTTTTGGTTTCAGATCTGCTTTTTAAAAAATTTTAAATGTTTAGTTGACAATGAAGACTGCCCACATTCAAGGTGTACAATGTGATGATCTGAAATACATGTCCATTATTTGATTATCAAATTGATCAATGCACCCACCACCATCTGCACTCATTTATTTTCTTTTTCACTATTTTATCTGATCACTAGGATAAAATGAGGAATTTCTGTCAATCGCAATCTCAACAGTAACTCTTAACTAACTGCAAATTCCCCCAGAAGAGGCAATAAGAGGCAATGTGAAATTTGCCCATTTTATCATTGACAAACCCAGGATGGCTCCCATAACCAATGGCTCTCAAGCATTTTATCTATGATCGGAGAAAGAACCTGTACTTGCTAATTTCATGGAGGGTCAAATTCAAAACCTAGCAAGGTTTCAAGAACTAGTATGGCCCAATCACCACTGGCCGCCACTAACTGTGGTCTTTACTTCTGAAATGAAGTCGCTCTGAGATTATGCACACACCAGGGGCAACAGCCCTCCAGCTAGTACTCATTTAGCAACAACTGTTTGCCCTTAAACCCCTCTGTGCTTTCGAGTTTTAGCTATATATCAGAGCCCACTCCCAGGCACGATCAACCAGGCCCAGGCCTTCTCCTTCCATGACAATTCTCCGTGTCGGCAACAGCCCATTTCTGCATATGGTCAATGGCTACTTCTTGCCACTGAGCACAACAAACACGGACAATTGGCTTTTCCTGTACTATTATCCTGCAGCCAAGTAGAATCAGCTTTATAACATCAGAACCATATCCACCAAGCAAACTTAAGTCATAACCACAGGCTCCTTCTGACAGTTACAATCATTAGTCATGGCAACCACAGGCAAAACAACCAAAACAAACAACAAAAAACCCACAACAAATCCTTTAAAAATGCTTGAGCAATGTACTTATATATCTTTATAAAAACATTTTGAGACTTAAGATATTTTTATGGATATTATAAGCCTTTGATATATTATTAAGCTTCTTCTGATAAAGCTGAACTATGTTTCTAAGCTATCACTACATGAACCACACTCATAATGGAGCTTTCTTAAAACCAGAAAGGAGATCTTGCCAACAAGTTTATATCAACCTTCAAGAATGGAACAGGCCAGGAAATGATGTAACAATGTCCATGAAACATTTTTTAAAAGGGAAAAGAATAAAGGCATATATAGCCTTGGAAACAGATTGTCAAGCCCCCAAGCACTCCTAGCGAAGTCCTTGGCTGCACGTGGGATCCCAAAGGGTTCAGCAGCGAGTCAGACAAGCTGCCTGTGATCCAACTGTCTTCTGAAGATGCCTGAAGTAGCCACTGTCTGCAGAGCAAGAAGATTTACAGGTACTAAGAAGAAAGGAATTTAACTACTCAGCGTGAAGTGAGCACAGCAGAGCACAGCATGACCTTATTGTACAACCTGAGCCTCTGAAAGGCAAGACGTGGATGGAGTGCACAAATAAAACAGAAGCCCAGAGACAGAGGGAGGTGGTCCACTCAGATTCCATGACCACACCCATCCTCCTGGATGAACCTGGGGCCTCCCCACAGTGGCACTCTGTGCAGGGCCCCAGGGACAGCCTGAGCTGGGTGTTTCCCAGCAGTAAGTGCAGAGGACTTTTTTCCACAGGGCAAAGTGAAGCCCAAACAGAGGCAGCGAGCTCTAGGGACTGTGGGGTCTAAGGAGTGGAGCTCATATGAGGGGCTCACAGCAAATCTTACCAAGGGAGAAACTGGGCTGAGGCCAGAGAAGGCACCTCATGAGCACAGACTGGAAGGCGGAGTCTGAATGTGGACCCAGGGCTCTTGTGTCCAAGCCCAGGACGTGCGTTTGTGTGTGGGGCGTATGTGGGTGTCCCCATCAGATGGACAGGCACACCCTGGAGGCTGGCATCCAACCTCTTCCTTCTGTGCCCCACAGCACTTTTCACACTGCAAACTGCAACGGGCCTGGCACAGGAGGAGGCTGAGGGTGATGTCAGGGGTCATCTTCACATCCCAGTTGACAGACCCTATCCATCCCCAGCCTCCAGGGGGCAAAAACTGGCTGAATAAGCCACATGAAATACCCACTTAGTGCCACATGAAACACTAAAACAAAATTAGGGGATGAGGGTGTGGCTCAGTGGTAGAAGAAAAAAGGAAAAGCTATAAGATTAAAATAAAATTAGGGGGCTGGGATTGTAGCTCAGCAGTAGAACGCTTGCCTTGCATGCGTGAGGCCCTGGGTTTGATCCTCAGCACCACATACAAAGCAATAAAATAAAGTCATTGTGTCCATCTACAACTTCAAAAAAAAAAAAAAAAAAATTAAAAAATAAAATAAAATAAAATTAGGCTCCAAAGCTCACCTTGGTGTCAGTACCACTGTGTATTTAATCAGCGTTATCCTATTCTCCTAACATTGACTTCATATTTATTCAATCTTTCAACTTGGCCTGGCTGCCATGATGGATCTCCTCCTTTTACTCATGAGAAAACTAAACACAAGTCAAAGAGTATGCTCGGAGTCCTGCTTTCTTGCATTAATCATTATTTCTCACCTGCCTATTTCCACTTGGACTTTTTGCTCTGTACACACATCCTGCTGTAAAATCCTAACGACTCCCACTGATGAAGACAGATACCCACCCACCCAAGGGTCAGATGCATGATCACACATGGCACCCCATCTGCTACTCCCCTACAAGCTGGGATCCTTTGGGGGGTCCAGGTGACAGGCTGATTCCTACGATTGTCAAGTGTAGACCTGTTAAGAGAAGTGCACCCTTTTCTTTTCAGAAGGAGTATGTTCCAAAACTTTTTGCTCATCTTGAAAAGAAAACAAATAAAAAATCCCAAAGAAACAAAAACCCCAAACCAAAAGACCCTTTGGAAATGGAACAAAAGATCTAGCTCCAATCTTCTCCTCAAAATGCTGCAGAGCCAACATCTGGTTATCACTATTTCTGGTTAGAAAATGTTTTATTTATTTCAAAGCAGTTTATGGAAGAAATAAAGTACTGAAAATTTTAAAATAACTTGCATGCCTGCAGGAGATGGTCCCAGCTGTGCTCCTCTCTCCACAGAAGCAGGGCCTGCAGACACATGTGCACAGAGTCCCAATGAGCAAGTACCACGCACAACCAGGCACTCCCAGATGGCCTCTGTGTTTGCAGGTCACAGCTCACGACGAGCTTCTCTTCAGTCACTACTCAGACTGCAGTGCAAATGCAGCTAGCACAGCAGAGCCACCAGGGCAACGGCCTGCCTGCCTCATCCCCAGCCTCATCTCCAGCTGCAACACTGGTGCTTTAAGCCAGACACCCCAGCATGCTGGCCTAGCCAGCGGGGATCACAGCAGGGAGCTGCTGAAACAGCTGGGACACCTCAGAGATTCGAGTCTCTGGCTGCCTCAAGCTCCCTGGCTCAGTTCAGCTGGGGTTCACCTCCTACCTCTCCTAATTAAGAGATAGCTCCACACAACCGAAGCTGTTACCTGCTAGGAGTGTGTGTGTGTGGACATTTACAAATACCACTGGCCATCTGTATCCACGGCCATGCACTCACAGACTGAAAATGTTCAGGAAAGAAAATGCAGTGGTACTAACCACAGACGTTTTCCTTGTCATTATTCCTTCAACAATACAGCATAACAACTGTTTCCACAGCATTTACACTGTCATTGTAAGTAGCCTAGAAGCAATTTTAGACACACAGGAGGAGGTGTGCAGGTTATATGCAAACACCATGCTATTTTACAGAAGGAACTCGAGCACCTCTGGAATTCGACATCTTTGAGATGTCCTGAGATCAACCCCTCTAGGACTGACCCTGTGGGATAACTAAAATATATACTGTGAAATATAGGGCTCAAACATACAGGTCTGTTCTGAAAATAAGATCCTTTAAATGCTGTGGCGGAGAGGGTCTTCAAAAATCTGTTTTCTCGAATGAATTTAACCAAAGGTTCCCTTTACTATGTGCTTCCCAGTTTACGCTGCTGCTGTTCTCTTTAGAAGACTTGAAGAAAGACAATGATGTTTGTTAAATACTTTGTTTGGCTTAGTTTCTCCTTCCTATAATGCCACTGAGTGACAGATTATGGGACCCCCAGAGAAGAGAAGCTGGGGGAAGGCTACCAGCTCTCCTCATGAGACACAGGCTTTTTGCATGGCCATGCTGGCCATGCTGGCCACGACGAGGGGACCGGCTGCCGAGTCCTCTGACTAAACACGGCAGGAAAGTACAACAGGCCACAATCCATCACTCAGTACAGCTAATATCCCACACTCTCGGGACAACTTCCCTAAAAAATGCAAAGAAAAGTAACTCTGACTGTAGTGTCCACTGGGGACTTGGTCACCTTATGGCTGCAGAAATAGTCTAGTGACTGGTGTTCATGGCCCCCATGTCCTTTGGTGAGGAAAGCAGAGGCCCCTGCTTAATGAGATTGGGAAACATCCTACATTCTCTGTATCATTTGGCCATCCATGACCTGTCACCCTCATGCTTAAGCGGATAGGTGGCTGTCCCTTCCTGACACTGTCTCCTGCTGATTTCCAATGCCAAGGAGTTGAGGAGCACAGCTGCAGGAAAGAGTCTTAGGGAACTAGCCTGAGTTTCCGCCTGGGGTCCCAGCTTCCAGGAAAACCTGGGCTTGGTTCTGTCTTCCCTCCATCGGGCTGGCTTGCTCCAGGTCAGCAGCAGCAGCTACTAGAGCCACCTTCTGGAAGAACCCACTTTGAGGCAAGTGTTCTGTCCCACACACTTTGATACACTGTTACAAAAGCCTGCCACCCCTTAGTATCTCAGGCTTTCCTGTCCCATCAAAGGTGTGGCTGCGCTACCTTGGGGTTGGTTCGCTGCTGCAGCCTCCGCTCCTCCCGCTCTCGTTGTAGCCGCTCAAACTCTTCTCTAATTTCCGCCGGAGTTCTCCTCCGCTCCACGACCTGCAGGCAAAGCAAGGCAGTCAGCTGAGGATCAGGCTATGGGGAAACCAAGCAAAGAGCTTCAGAACAACTTCGTTTTGGCGTGTGCAGACTGCTGGGGAGCCTACTGTGCTTGCCCCCTGGGACCTTGAGATGTCAAGGGAGCTGTGATGAGTTCTCCACCACAGGCGCCAGAGGAGGGAAAGTGCTGCCGCCCTCCCGGGACTGCAGTGTGTGACTTCCCTCCGCTCTCCAGAGCCTGACACTCTTCACTGCAGCCACCTCTTTCAGGCTGCATGAACCTTACAAAGAAAATCTCAGTTTAATTTCCTAATTGAGCCCCCAGTTATAAATTCTGGCCATCAACTCAGACATGACTCTGGCTGGTGCACTGGGGACTCACTAGACTCCCTGTGGGCTTCTTGAACCAGAGGATCTCAACTTGTGAGGGCCGGGTGTTCTAGACTCATGGGACCTTTTCTACCAATATGACAAGAACCTTTGCGTAGAACACTCCATGGCATTCTAGTCTTAGCTCAGCACACCTCGAGTCTGTGAAAAAATAAGGCATTCCATTCTAGCCTTCTCACACCACGAAAGGAAGACGGTCGAGATGAGATTTCAGAGACAGGGAGGTGGGCAGAAACCAGGAGGACACGGCCACAGGGCCTTAGGTGCCCCTTCTGGGAAAGGAAATTGTACCATGTGACAGCTTTAGGACCCACTTAGGACTGCATGGTCCTAGGCACTGTGAGAAAGGTGTTGGTGGGAGGACAGAAAAGTGGTTGCTGATCTTTAGTCACGGACGCGGAAGCACACCCAATGCAGACTCTGGGAGAAATACGGGAGTCTTGAGGCGCTGCTGACAGAGCATCTAAAACTGGGTGAGGGGAAACAAGCACTTGGGGAGCTCCAAGCTCAAAAAAGACTTTTAAAAAATCAAGGCAAGTGGGGCTGGGATTGTGGCGCAGTGGTAGCGTGCTTGCCTAGCATGCGTGAGGCACTGGGTTTGATCCTCAGCACCACATAAAAATAAAAAAAAAATGAAGATATTCTGTTCACCTACAACTAAGAAAATAAAAAAATATATTTAAAAAAATATATATATATAAAAAAAAATCAAGGCAAGTAAGTAAGATGGATGGTGGATGCTGGTAAGTGGATGCTGATACATAACAGGGGGGTGGGGCATGGGAAGAATGGAGGAACTTTGGTCAAAGGGAGCAGGGGGAGGGGACATAGGGGCAGGAAAGATGGTGGAATAAGATTAGGTATTCATGAACTCAGGGGCACTCGACCACTGAGCCACACTCCAGCCCTATTTTGTGTTTTATGTAGAGACAGGGTCTCACTGAGTTGCTTAGCACCTCGCTGTTGCTGAGGCTGGCTTTGAACTCGTAATCCTCCTGTCTCAGCCTCCCAAAGTGCTGGGATTACAGGCTTGCGCCACTGCGCCCAGCTACATTTCCTCTTATCACAGGTTAATATATATAAACACACACACACACACACACACACACACACACGTATTTTTTTCTTTTTCTTTTGGTAGTGCTAGGTATTGAACCCAGTGCCTTGTAGATGTTAGGCCAATGCTCTACTACTGAACAACACCCCTAGCCTAATCATAGGTTAATATTCAATTCTTTATGTCTCTTCCTAAAAATCTTTACATATGTATGTGTTTGCATTTCTGTATATGTAAATGTTATTTATTTATTTATTGGTACCAGGAATTGAACTCGGGGGCGCTCGACCACTGAGCCACATCCCCAGCCCTATTTTGTATTTTATTTAAAGACAGGGTCTCACTGAGTTGCTTAGCACCTTCCTGAGAGTGGCTTTGAACTTGCAATCCTCCTACCTCAGCCTCCCGAGACACTGGGATTACAGGGTGTGCGCCACTGTGCCCAGCTGTATATATAAATATTTTTTGGGGGGGGTACCGGGGATTGAACTCAGGGTCACTCAACCACTGAGCCACATCCCCAGCCCTATTTTTTGTGTTTTTTTTATGTAGAGACAGGACCTCACTGAGTTACTTAGCACCTCACCGTTGCTGAGGCTGGCTCTGAACTCGCGATCCTCCTGTCTCAGCCTCCCAAAGTGCTGGGATTACAAGCATGAGCCACCACACCCAGCTTATATAAATATTTTTAACACAAATGTGACCATATTATAAGCTTTGTTCTACTTTATGTTAGCGATGGAGAAAAATAAACACAACACACTAGCTTATCCAAAAAGACTGAGATATTTGTCCACTACTGCTTTCAGAAGGTGAATAGAAAAATAAATAAATAAGAAAAAACCAGCCTGCTGGTATATGCTGGTAATCCCAGCTACTTGGGAGGCTGAGGCAGAAGGATTGCAAATTTGAGGCCAGTCTCACCAAAATAAATTAAAAAAAAAAGAAAGAAATGAAAGGGCTGAGGGAGTAGCACAGTGGCAGAGCTTGCCAAGTATTGTGCAAGGCTCTGGGTTCAATACCCGGCATTGGTGTGTCGGCGGGTAACATTCTTTTCCCCTCAAATAACTCAATATTAGAAATCAGTTGCTAAAAAGGGAGAGATGATTCTTTTTTAAGGAAGCTTTAAAATAAAAAAGAAGCTGGGCACGGTGGTACACGTCTGTAATCCCAGCAGCTTGGGAGGCTGAGGCAGGAGGATCTCAAGTTCACAGCCTCAGCAAAAGTGAGGTGCTAAGCAACTTAGTGAGATCTTGTCTCTAAATAAGAATGCAAAGGGGCTGGGGTCATGGCTCAGTGGTAGAGCGCTTGCCCCTCACGCGTGAGGCACTGGGTTCGATCCTCAGCACCACATACAAAATACATACATAAATAAATAAAATAAAGGTTGTTTTAAAAAGAAAATGATTTAAAAGAAAAAAAAAGAATGCAAGCCGGGCACGGTGGCTCAAGCCTGTAATCCCAGCACTTAGGGAGGCTGAGACAGGAGAATCGCGAGTTCAAAGCCAGCCTCAGCAACAGTGAGGGGCTAAGCAACTCAGTGAGACCCTGTCTCTACATAAAACACAAAATAGGGCTGGGATGTGGCTCAATGGTCGAGTGCCCCTGAG
>PVHX01015114.1:0-36311 GCA_004024805.1 Geosciurus inauris
ACAGTTTGACTTGTGAAATGTGCTGCTATGAACATGGGTGTGCATGTATCACTGTAGTATGTTGATTCTAATTCTTCAGGATCCATATTGAAGAGTGGTATAGCTGGGTCATATGGTGGTTCCATCCCTAATCTTTTGAAGAAACTCCATGCTGATTTCCACAGCAGTTGTGTAATTTACAAAGGGATAGATATATTTTATGCAAGCATATGCAAGAGGCAAGTATAGTTCCAGAAAAGAAAATAAACTCCAAAAGTCAGGTAAGAAACAACTTGATAAGATTGCAAGTCAGGGGAAGCTTGCCTAGAAGGAGCAGAAATTAGGGTGGAAAAATATAGCTAAATTATATTATGGATTGTCCTAAAGGCAGACTTTGTAAAAGATGACCAATTTATAATACTTTTCATCTGCCCTTGTATGGAGACTGCTTTAACTGGTAAGAATGAAGGCTTAGCCCAGAGCAAGTCTGTAGTTAGGACTAGTTTGAGAACAGCCAAGTATAGGGAACTGAAGAGGATTAATCCATGAGATGAAAGGAAAAGGGAGGGACCATGACCTTGAAGAATTAAGTCAAGGAGCAGGAACAGAAAATCATTTGTACTGCTGGAAACTCAAAACAGTTGGAGAAGGAGAAAGAATTCTGTTTAGCATGGTGAACATTGGAGGATGATAATACATGTACAGAAGAGACAGTTGAAGATGCAGTCCCAGATAAAGAATGAGAAGTAAAGGAAAAAAACATCCATGCCTTTTGGAGCAACTGAGAATAGCACATCAATAACATCAGAGTCCCCAGGTCCAATGTGGCACCTTCTATTTTTCATCCAAACGTTCAGCACCATTTATCTTCCCTTCCCACAGATCCTGCATTTAATGGCTATCACATTGTTCAGGAAACTTGATTGCAACACTGTCATTTTGTGGGTACCAGTCAGAAGGCTTATACCATAGTACTTGCAGAAGACAATTTTCAGATAAGATATGCACTTGTCATATCTGCAGCAAGCATCTGTCAGCTTCATCATAGGCTGCACGTAGAGAATTAGTTTCTAATCCTTAACACTCCTGCTATCCCATGTTGCTTCTCCTGAGTGGATTAAAACATGCAAATTAAGTTTAGTTTATTTGATTTGCATTTGAGTAATTACCCTAGTATCCACAATGTAGCATATAAAACAAAAAAAAATTTTCAAATTGACCAGCTTACCTAAGACCATTAAGAATGAGTCAAGCTATAAAATGCCTTTCAGCAATAAGAGGAGCCACGTTCATAAAACATGTTCATTTCTTTCCCACTACAGAGCTATATGCAATATAACCCATGAAAAAATAGATCAGAGATTCCTGTCATTTCAAGGCACTGGTCCAGAAATCAGCAAACAAAACCTCTGCAAGATATCTTAAATCCTCTTTACCAGCTGAGGCAGTCAGTTGTAAGTGAAAAATTTAAAGAGACAGAAACTTTCAAGGTCACAAAGAAGATTGTGTCAGCTTCTTACGCCAAAGGTTTTCAGTAGAATACAATACCCTTATCCAAGGTTTTACTTTCTGAACTTTCAGCTACCCATGGTCAATTGCAGTCCAAAAATGTTAAAAGGAAAATTTCAGAAATAAGCAATTCATAATTTTTAAATTGTAGTAAGATGAAATAATGCACCATCTCACTTTGTCCTACCTGAGACATGAATCATCAATTTATCCAGTGTATCCATACTTTATTAACTACCCAACTGTAAGTGACTTAGTAACTAAGTTATCAGATCTACTGTCTTACTGCCACTGTGCTTATGTTCAAGTGTTCCTCATTTTACTTAATAATGACCCCAAAGTGAAAGTGTAGTGATGTTGGTAATTTGGATAGGCCAAAAAAAAGCCATAAAGTGCTTGCTTTTTTTTTTAATATTTTTTTAGATGTTGCTGGATCTTTATTTTATTCATTTATTATTTATAACGTGGTGCTGAGGATCGAACCCAGTGCCTCACGCATGCTAGGCAAGCGCTCTACCACTGAGCTACAGCCCCAGCCCCCCATAAAGTGCTTTCTTTAAGTATATAGATGAAAGTACTATAAGATCTTTTGGTACACCATGTTCACATACCTTTTTTAAAGTATAATGTTATGATTGTTCTGTTTTGGTATTAATATTGTTTATCTCTTACTGTACCTGATCTATAGAACTATGTATAGGAAAAAACATAATGCATATATAATATTCAGTACTATCCATGGTTTCAGATATCACTGGGAGTCTTGGGATGTAGACCCTAAAGATAACAGAGAATGCCCGTATACTGATTTTAGGGTAGGGATTACAGAGTTTGACTGACAAGGTTCAAATCTTAGGTCTTCCTACTATTAGCTGTGTGACCTTAAGCAAGTTATTTCAGCTGAGAGTCAGTCTTCTTCTCTTTAAAATAGAAAAAAATAGCAATATTTAGCTCACAAAGAGGATTAAATAAGTTGATGTATGTAAAACACATAATACAGTATCTGACATGTAATGTGTTCAATAATGTTGTGATTATAATTTCAATTTCTCTCCAGCTGTATAGTTCTGTTGTCAGTCTTATAGTTATTAGCAGATAACTATAATGCTTGTAATTATTAAGAACTTTGTTTTTATAAAATATATTAATTCATATCATTGTGCCAAATGTAGCAGATGTGGTCATACTTATACTTCATCCCCCTTACCACCTCAGTGCCTGCTGCCCCAAACTCCCACTGCCAGCACCTCCATTGCTTTTGCTGAAGACTCTGGATAACAGAGCCTGCTTTGTCAACCCATGTGGAAGCTTTGATATGCTAAGGAATTAATGAATGGCCCTTAACCAAAAATGGAGCAGTTCTGAACCGAAGAGTCGTAGGAATTGGGGTACTGTCACCTCTCAGGTGAAGTAACTCTGAATCGGATATCTTGCACTGTCTCCCAGACTATCCTATGAAGGATTAAGTTCCACTCTTTGTTGTAGCTAGTTTGATAATGTCCCCTTTAATGCCTGTTTGCTTCCCTCTCTTATTTTTCACTGCCCTATTCTTCTACCAGTATTTCCTTCAATACTCAAAGAAATTACTTAAACTTAAATTCTTGTTTCAAGGTCTATTTTTAGGGAGCCTGAACTAAGGTTGTCTCACAAACCTGTGAGACAGGTAAAGGTAGATCTATTTTTGCAATAAGGAAACTGAGTTGTAGATCATGTAGGTAATTAATAGAAGAGCCAGGCTGAGAACCCAATTCTCTTGACTACCTGGATTTTTTGTTCTTTTACCAGAGTATATATCAGAGCTTTTTCCAGCTGTGTACAGACCAGTAATTCCATATCACTCTCCTCATTGCATATAAGTTGATCTCCCAAAAGTCTGCCTAGAACAGGCAGGAAAGAGTCACACTCTAGCTGACACATATAATTAAACTTCTCCATGTGTGACATGCATATTTATGATTTTTTCCTTATGTGTATGATTTTAACTATTCATATACCTAATGAACACTGAATTACCTGTCAAAAAAGTCTACAAATGGATTGGTCTAGTTCATCAAGAGTGCAGCTAAGGGCTGGGATTGTGCTTCGGTGGTAGGACACTTGCCTAGCATGTGTGAAGCACTGGGTTCAATCCTCAGCACCATAAATAAATAAGTAAATAAATAAATAAAGTTAAAATGTTTTTAAAAGAGTCTAGCTAATAGGTCTGAATTAGCTGCAACTGAATTTTTTAAAGTAACATTTAGGATGATTGTGACACCAAACACAAATTAAGGTTCCTTTGATGATTCAATGGAAAACTGGAGATCTAAAGGGCCTTAGGGTCATGTGTGTACACATCAATTCTCATTAGTTGGAAAGACCTACAAAAGAGCTGGGTGCTGATGGTTTCCTGATTGATAACTACTAGGTAATAAGAATTAATGTGAAGCACGATCATTTCAGGGCTTTATCTGTGTTCTGTATCTCCTACCCAAAAAGGAGGTACCTCATAACCCTAGGTACCATAACTGAAATGTGAGTTAGATTAAGCATCTGTTAGATATAGAGTACAAGAAGGTTCTGTCCATTTGGGGTCTCTTACTTGGAGAGTCTTCCTAATTAGTGACCATCTGGTCCCCCATGAAAGTCGGTAATTAAAGTAGCAACAAAGGAGCAGATAGAACACTGAAAAACTCGCCTGCGTATGCTTTCCCTCCAAGATTCTCAGTACTCAGGTGAATGCCAAGGTCATATTGGGCTATTTATATTTTTCATGAAAATGACTTGGGCCCAGAGGTTGGAATTAAATGAATCACTGATTGAATTAAGTGGCAGACATACGACTTGCTGACATCTGAATGCCTCTCACTGAATCTGATTCAGCACAGATCTGCTATTTTCATTGTCCCTGTTTTTTCCTGCTGATTTTAGGCTCTGTATGACAGTAATAGAGGTTTCCTACAGCTTCAGTATAGATAAAATCACTAAACAAGACCCTTAGCTTTTGTCAAAAGTATCTGCACATGTCTTTTCCAATACAAGCATGAGGGACAATTCTTGTCAGTTACCTCTTATGACAATAATCAAAGGAGTGTTCTTTACTCAAGCTCCTAAAGAACATCTGCTGAGTTAGAAATCATATGTTGCTATATTCAAACCTAGAGATGTGACCAAAACAGATATTTCTCTAAGCATGTGAAAAACAATCAAGAACAAGTGGGCTGCACCCTACCTCTTGTTGTCTACGTTATCACCACTATATGCAAGACCTATTGGTAAAATACTTGAATCCTATGCCTTGAATCCTAATCCTATACAAGGTGCTCCGGAGATCAGAAACTGAGGTTGCAGGAAAGGGGTCCAGCCCACAGATATGCTTAAACTATAGCCTTCAGCTATGGTTTTAATATATTTCTCTAAAAGAGGTAAAATAATTAGCATCATTTTAGAATAGTGCATGGAAACACGAAGTATGTGGTCAGCTACCTCCTGGCTTTAGAGTAATTTAAATGTTACTGTAAAAAATGACCCTTAAAGGGGCTGGGGTTGTGGCTCAGTGGCAGAGTGCTTGCCTTGCACCTGTGAGGCACTGGGTTCAATCCTCAGCACCACATAAAAATAAATAAATAAACAAAATAAACACATTTTAACAAACATTTTAAAAATGACCATTTAAGGCTGGGGTTGTGACTCAGTGGTAGAGTGCTTTCCTCACATGTGTGAGGCACTGGGCTTGATTCTCAGTACCACATATAAATAAATGAATAAAATAAAGGTCCATCAACAACTAATTTTTTAAAAAAATAACCCTTTGCCTTTCCCAACCTCACTTTACATAAACAGCAAAATTGCTTACCTGTAATATAGATGAGAATCAGGATCTGAGCAAAAAGGCATCTGAGCACCAAAACCATGCATATTAACTCATTTGCTTCCTTGGAGGTGAAGTCCTGTAGGACTTGACTCAGAATCTGTACACTTGCATTTTATACATCATTGTAACCAAGTTTGCATGTTTTATTTCTGGTCTTACAAGAGATTAGAAATGTCATGTTAAAAGCTAAATAGTGGATGTTACAACAAAAACAACAGAACACTTACAGCAAGGGGAGAGAGAGAAACAACTAGGAAAAAGCTGACAAAATAACTCCGCAGTCTGGGAACATTTAGTGATGGAGCAAACATTCTTATAGCTATAATAGGCCCCAAGGGCATCACTGGATATAACATGCTGAGAAGCTTAAAATCATAACATGGACCCAGAGTCATCAAGAAAAGAAGAAATTATATTCCATATATTCTGCCTAAGGAGGCAAGGAAGTGTGCAATACATGTTAGAAAACGTTCTAACCAAAGTGGTTAAATTAAAAATCATTGAAATGCAAAGAAGTAAACTTAAACTCCAGAAAATTCTGCTACTCAGAAAGATTTGTTTTTCAGAGCTCCATCTGTTGCTGAGGTTTCACTCCACATCATTCTGACCTCATCCTTTACAGCCTTGGTCACCCCGTGGTAGGAGATGATGATTTTGCATCTGATACTCCCTTTTACAGTGGAAAAATACATGTGCATGGGTTTACCAAGTTTTTCAACTCTCAGAAGAAAAAGGAGTCTTTATTTTTAATTATTTTGTATACTTCCGGAGTATGTAGGGACACATATAGTGTTCCCATTCTTATATTAATGGTAAATTTCCAATAAAAATATTAAAAACCTAGACACCTCTAAAGTGAAGAAAATTTGCCTACAATGCATCTTTGCAATAGAATGTTGGTCCAATTAAATGATAACACAATCAGTGTGATTTCCTATTTGTATACTCGGCACTTAGATTCCATTTCACCTGCAGCAACTGCAGCTTTGACAATTCCTCTGATGGGTCCATAACCTATATTTTCTGAAAATGCAAAAGAAACAGAAGCTGCCTGTGTTTGTAAGTTACGGTTTGGAGGTTTTGGAGGATAATGGACCCAGAGCAGAGAGAGAATTGAGATGAACAGGAAATTGTATGGCTTAGTTCTAAGACCTACTGGAAGGACTGAAAAACTACCTCTAAGAGAGGGAAATGCTGCAAGAAAGAATTTGAGGGGGAAATTAAAAGGTCAAGATGGCAAAATAAAATTGGTATGGAATTCCCAGTAACTAAATAGTCAGATTCCAGAGCAATTAGCCAGTGTGAGTGAGATAGAGCAAATCTGGTGAATTCTTTTTAGCTACTCTTCGGCGATAGTGGTGGGTAAGGGAATTAGAGAAGCAGCAGGAGTAAAGTTTAGATGGAGCTGGACTTTAGTGTTAAGTAGTAAATTCTAGATAGGGTAAATGAACTGTGAAAAGTGAATGAAGAGAAGATCCATCAAGTAAACCTGAATTATCAGGGGAATTACCTTGGATGATGAGAATGTAATTTCAGAGTTGCACTTACCAAGAAAGTATTTATTTCTTCCATGAACAAAGAATGTTTATAATTGTATGAGAAATAAAGGAAAAGAAAGAACATCCCAAGAAAAAAACAAACACAAATGTAAAAAATCATTTGTGGGGACACATTTGGAGGGAAGATTATACTTTGGTCACTAAACTTTGCAACATTGTTTAACTTACCTTCCCATTGCCTTAATCATTAGCAGAATCATTTCCACCACTCATTAAAATTCACATGCCCTTGGGTATCTTCTAGGCCTAAGTCTAAGCAAGGATATCTATGTGGGAAAGACACATGGAGACCAAGGTTCTTTTTAAATTGTCTCTGTGGAGAGAAGAGTCTGTAGCTGGCAGAAATGATAGCTTTCTTAAGCCATGTCTTCCAGAATAAGCCCTGGATTCAATGGCCCAGATTAAACTTTAGCAGTGAGAATGACATCAGCAAAATGGCAGAATAAGCAGCTTCGAACTCCCACCCCTCCACAGAAACATTGAAAAATAAGTAAAAATAGTCAGAAACAACTTTGTCATAACTATGGAAAATTGCCAAAGATTTATAGAAAACAAGAAAATGCTGAATCAAGAAAAAGGCAATTTATACATGGGACAAAAGCTTTGCAGTATTTACTTCTGTTTTGCCTCATCTTGTCCCCAGTTTGGCAATGGTCTTGAAGGTCACAATCCATGTTACTTTTAATGGACCCTGGTTACTAGTTTCAGAGGAAGCAGAGCAAACGTTAACAAAGAATTATTCTTTTGTACTGTTCTAAACAGTCTGGGGGCTCCCTGAAGGATTAATGCAAGGTACATGTCTCCATTTCACCTAACTCATAAATCGTTCAGGGTATAAAAGTGGTAGATATGGCTCAAAAATATTATAAGGCAAATGAAAAATCCATACCCACCTAGAGCAAAATACGATGGCTGAGTGACAGTAAATCACCTAAAGCCTAGAAGGAGAATCTGGAGAGATAATTTATTTAGGAAAGTAAAACATTCAAAATTACCCATGTGTACTGAGGAATTTAGACAGCCATGGACATACCCAGAGCATAAGACATGTACAGAAAATACTTAGGAAGATTCTAAGCTTTCACCTCTGGCTGGTCTCTATGCTTAGCACAGGCAGGAAGCGAAGGCTATGGCAGAGTTAAAACAACCTGGCTAAGTGTCCCTGCCAGAGTGGGGGGAGGTAGTTTTTTTTAAGGAAATCTCTGTCAAAAAACACTAGCTGAACACAAGCTAAAGGAACAGAGACTTAACTGACCACACATGACAAGGAATATAATACTTGCAAAAATAGTTTGAAAAAATCATTTAAAAATAGACAACTACAGCCCTCCACACTCCAAAACAGCTAACCTCAGAGAAGAGGGAAAATCTGATGTCCAGAATTACCACATTATATTGTTCAGATGTACATATTTCAATGAAGATTCAAAAAAGGCATGCAAAACAACAGGTAAGTATGGCCAATTCATCTGGAGGGTGATAGGAACTGCTCCTGAGGAAATCCACTATTAAAAGGAAATTTTGTAGCTATAAGACCCTCTATTAAGAAAAAGAAGAAAAATTTTAAGTCAGTAGTATAGCTGTACATCTTTAAAAACTACAAAAAGAAGAACAAGTAAACTCAAAGCTAGCAGAAGAAATAATAATGTTTAAAGATAAACCTGAGAATAAAAATAATAGAACTAATGAAATTAAAAGGTTTTTGGTAACATCAACAATATTAACAAACCTTTAACTAGACTGATAAACAATGAAGAAGGTGCAAATAACTAAAATTGGAAATGAAAGTGGAGTCATTACCATCAACCTTACAGAAAATACCAAAGATTATAAGAGAATGCTATGGACATTTATATGGCAACACTTTAAGTGACCTAAACAAAATGAACAAATTACTGTACACATACAAATTAATGAACTGATTTAAAAAGAAATAAAAATTCTGAGCAGTAAAGAGATTGAATCCATACATGAAAGAAACTTAAAAATAAATGTGAAAGACTTTTCAACAGAGAAAAGTTCAAAACCTGATGGCTTCCCCAATGAATTTTACCAAACATTTAAAGAGTAATTAAAATCTTTTTTTTTCTCAAATTGCTCCAAAAGTAAAGAAGGAGAGAACACACATTCCCTCATTTGTATAAAGCTAGTATTACCCTGATACCAAAGCCAGACACAGACATTTATAAAAGAAAACTATATACCAATATAACTTATGTATATAGATGCAGAAATCCTCAACAAAATACTAGCAAACTGAAATCAACTTCATATTAGAAGGATTATATACTATGACCAAGTAATATTTGCCCCAGGAAAGCTTCAGCATAAAAAATCCATCAACAGAAAACATCATACTAAGAGAAGGAAGAGGAAAAACCACATCATCATCTCAATTGATGCAAAAAAAAAAGCTAATAAATACCGCAATTTTAGGATATAAAATCAACACACAAAAATTGGTTGTGTTTCTGTATACCAGTAATGAAGAATCCAAAAAGTAAATTATGAAAGCAATTCAGTTTGCCATTCATCCAAACAATTCAAATATCTAAAGAATAAATTTCACCAAGGATATGAATGCTATAGACTGAGAGCTGAGAAACATTGCTGAAAGAAATGAAAGCAAGGGGCTGGGATTGTAGCTCAGCGGTAGAGCACTTGCCTCGCATGCGTGGGGCCCTGGGTTCGATCCTCAGCACCACATACAAAGCAATAAAATAAAGACATTGTGTCCATCTACAACTAAAAAAAAAATTAATAAAAAAAAAAGAAATGAAAGCAAGCCTTAATAAAGAGAAAGACATTGTGTATTCAAGGATTACAAAACTTAATATTGTTAAGATGTGAATACTATGCAAAGGAATCTCCAGATTCTATGCAATCCCTATCAAAATCTCAATGACATTTTTTCAGAAAAGTAAAAAGTGATTCTCAAATTCAAATGGAACTTCAAAGTTTCCCACGTAGCCAAAACAATTTTAAAGATAAGCATAAGGGTACAGGACTCACATTTCTTGATTTTAAAACTTACTATAAAGTCACAGTAACAAAAGATTGTGTGGTACTGGCATAAGGGAAAGCATGTGGATAAATGGAATAAAATAGAGAGTCAGAAGTATATCCATACATCTATGGCCAACTGATTTTCAATGAAAGTGTCAAGACAATTCAATGAGGGAAAGAAAAGCCTTTTTAAGAAGTAATGCTAGGACAACTAGATATTCACATGCAAAAGAATCAAAGCGGGCACCTACTTCACAATATATACGAAAATTAACTCAAAATGGGTAAATGACCTAATTATAAGAGTTAAAATAAAACTCTTACAAGAAAATTTAGGGATAAAGTCTCATGTCTTTGGTTTTCACAATAGATTCTTAGATGTGAGAGTAAAAGCATAAAAACAACAGAAAAAATAGATAAATTGGACTTCTTCAAAATTCAAATCCTTTGTTCACCAAAGGATATATTATCAAGAAAGTGAAAAGACAGCATATAGAGAGAAAACATTTGCAAATCACATATCTACTAAGGGTCTAGATATATATATCCACAGATCTAGAATATATACTTTTAATATATATTTTATTATAGTAAATATGTATTTTAATATATAATATATGCATATTTTAAATATGCATATTTAAATATATATTTTAAATTTCTTATAATTCAATAACCAGAAATTTAAAACCCAAATAAAAATATGTAAAGAATTTGAATATACATTTCTCCAAAGAAGACATACAAATCGCAAACATTTACATGTAAAGAAATTTAATTGCATTGGTGATTAGGGAAATGAAAATCAAAACTAAAGACTATTCACACCCAATAGGATTTCTTATAATTAAAAATGTACAATAACTAGTGCTGGTGAAGATATGGAGAAATTGGAACTTTTGTGCATTGTTGGTAGGAATGTAAAACAATTCAGCTGCTGTGGAAAGCAGTTCGGTTGTTCCTCTAAATTTAAACAGAATAGCTATATGAACCCACAATCCCATCTTAGATATAGTATCCCAAAGAATTGAAAGCAAGCACTCAGGTAAGTATATGTGTGTACATATTCATAGCAGCCCTATTTATAACAGCCAAAAGGTGGTAACAGCCCAAAGGCCCATTGACGCATTTATTTATTTATTTATTTATTTTAATATTTTTTAGTTGTTGATGGATCTTTATTTTATTCATTTATTATTTATATGTGGTGCTGAGGATCGAACTCAGGGCCTCACACATGCTAGGCAAGCGCTCCACCACTGAGCCACAGCCCCAGCCCATTGACGCATTTATTGATACAAATTGTTTTATATGTATACACAGACACACACACAAGAGTCCCCAACTTAAGATGGCTCAACTTGTGACTCTTTTTTTTTATGATAGTGCAAAAGCAATACATATTCAGTAGAAACTGCACTTCTCATTTTGAATGTTGAGATTTTCCTACACTAGTAATATATGGTATGAAACTCTCTCACAGTACTGGACAGCAGTAATTATCTGCAGTTTTCGGCCAGCCACAAAGGGAAACAGCCCATACCCTTCAGTGTACTTCATTGACAAGCTATGCCATTCAGTATGTTAGGAGTACTGAATGCATTTCAACTTAAGGTTTTTCAGTTTACCATGGGTTTATGGAAAGGTAACCCATCATAAGTCAAGGAGCACTTGCACAATGGAATATTATTCAGCCATTGAAAGGAATGAAGTACTGATAAATGCTACAACATGGATGAACCTTGAAAACATATGAAGTGAAGAAAACCAGATATGAAAGTTTACATATTGTATGGTTCCATCCATATGAAATATCCAGAATATATAAATCTATAAATACAGAAAGCAGATTGGTGGTTGCCAAGAGCTGGAATGGAGTGAAGTGGTGACTGATAGGGGAAAATAGCTTAATAGCTTAGGGGTTTTACTCTATGGTGACAGAAATGCTGTAGATCTAGATAGAGATGATGGTTGCATGACATTGTTAGTGTACTAAATACCACTGAATTGAGCATCTAAAATGGTTAATTTTATGTTATGTGAATTTTGCCTTATTATTATTATTATTATTATTATTATTATTATAGCTTTTTGGTTATACATAGTAGTTGGGTTCATCCCAACAGACTTGTACATGCATGGAAATCGATTTTGGTTCATGATCCTCCCTTTTTCCCTCTCATCCTCCCTCCCCTCTCCCTTTCTCCTTGCTCTATTCTACTAGACTTCTTTTCAGTAATTTATTAACTTGTATTCAATTGGTTCTTTATGTAATGTTGTCCTTCCCTCCCTCTTTCCTTTATTTAATATTTTATTGGTGCATTTTGATTTTACATATAGTGGGATTCATTGTGACATAATTGTACATGCACATAGCACAATTTGGCCAATTTTATTCCCCAGTACTTGCCCTTTCCCTCACCTCCTCTGTCCCTTTGATCTACTGGTCTGCCTTCTCTACTCTACTCTTTTCTTTTTTAAAAAAGTATTTTTTAGTTGTAGATGGACACAATGTCTTTATTTTATTTATTTATTTTTCTGTGGTGATCGAACCCAGTGCCTCACACGTGCTAGGCAAACACTCAATCACTGAGCCATAACCCCAGCCCTCTACTCTTTTCTTGAGATTCATTTTTTGTTCCTGTTTTCTCTCTAGCTTCTGCATAGAAAAGAAGATATTTGACCCTTGACTTTCTGAGTAGCTTATTTCACTTAGCATGATATTCTCTAGTTCCACCCATTTACCAGCCAATTTCATAATTTCATTCTTCTCCATGGCTGAGTAAAACTCCATTGTGTATATATGCCACATTTTCTTTATCCATTCATGTGTTGACAGACACCTAACTTGGTTCTACAAGTTAGCTCTTAAGAACTATACTGGTATAAGCATTGGTATGCATGTATCACTATATTAATGATACATTATTTTTTAAAATTTGTTAGTGTTCAATATGTTTTAAATGTTAATAGTTTAAATAGCCTAGTCCCTTAAACATAATTAAGAATACACAAGCTTCAACAAACTGAAATATAAATTAACCAATTAGCAGGTGCAGGAATTGGAATCAGTAAGGTTGAGAGGAGTGCATAGTTAAAATGACAATAAAAATATTGTCTGACTTTCATAGCCAAGAAGCCATCTCGGAGGTTTGTCCTTGGTCTGACTAGAGGCAAAAGAGATACACTCACACCTTTGCTCACAAGCAGGAACAGGAGGAAATAGGAATTAATCCTTCAGTTCTATGTCTCAAGGAGTTGGGCCTATTGCCCTTTTTCTTTCTGGAAAATATAGTTAATTGTATTCAGAATTCTACCATAGAGGGACCTCTAGAGAGTCAAAACCAGAATGTATAGACAACTAAGACAGACAGATTTCCCAGCTGTCGGCTTTCTGGCATTGTGACAAATTATCTGAGATAATCAACTTAAAAGGAAGAAAGATTTATTTTGGCTCAGAGTTTTGAAGGTTTCAATCCATGGTTGGCCCCACTGCTTTGGGGCCCATGGCAAGGTAATACATCATGATAGATATTTATGCCAGAGGAAGCTTGTCATCTCATGGCAGCTGGAAAAAAAAGGAAAGAGTCTGGATTCCCACAGTCCCCACTGAGGGCAGTCCCCAAAGACCTAATTAACTTCCTCCTACCACTTCCCAATAGCACCACATGCTGAAGACCAAGACTTCAACACATGGGCCTTCGAGGGAAATTCAAACCATAGCACTAGCTTATCAAGACTCTTCTAGAAGGCAATAACTGTGTTTTTAATGGAGGCTGAATAGTATAGTGGAGTAGGCCTTAGGTTTTAGAATCAAAAAGGCATGGGTTAAAATCCCAATTCTGCCCCTAAGTTGTGAGATCTCACCCTGTTTACTCAGTATTCTAACTTCGGTTTCCCCTTCTGTTAAATGTGGATGTCTGACGCTACAGATTGTTGTAAGGATTAAGCAGGATGTATATACAATGCCCAGTACAATGAATGGCATATAGTAGGTACTCAACACTAGCTGTTTTTCTTCAGTCAAATTACAGATGACTTTTCCCTCCATCTTCCTTATGGAAAAAAATCAATTAAAATTGATTAGTAAGGAAGGATAATAAAACAAAAGTTTGATTACAAAAAAAATACGAAAATAATTGTATAACAGTCCTTTTATATAGTAATGCTTTTGTATATGCACTTATGTAGCAAAGCAATGCTTTTTCACCTGGTGAAACATCCTGCAGGAGGAAGAATAAAGACAGATTCCTCTAAGAGAGATCAATAGAATGAGAGAAAAATGAGGCTGATGGACAATTCCACTCCAGAATCCCTGTCTTTTCTATTGGCTCCACAAATACCCAAGGTATTCACATTCCATAGGCAAAAGGAAGCTCAGCTAGGGATGTCACAATGAAATCATTGGAGCAGGGAGAGTGATGCCTTTCTTATCCTCCTCAGTAGGCTCTAGGATTCAGAAAGCTATAATGACTAACAATAATGTGGGTATCAATCCAGACAGATGTTGATTCAAATCTCAAATCTCCTGCTTAAATCTACTGTCCTTGGGCATGTCACTTTCTTTCTCTAAGTCTTCGAATTCTCATTTACAAGTAATAATACTTATTTTTCAGGGTAGTTGTGTGCATTATACAACATGATACACATAAAGTGCTTAGCACAGTTCCAATCACATAGTCAATGACGGGTAAGTGTTCATTGCCCTTCCATTTCTATCACATAAAATTGTATCCAATTTTACAGAAAAGAACTCCTTTTTAACATGAGGCTACTATGAAAATGAATCTGTATCTCTTCTTCTCATTTGAATTACCACTTAAGGGTCTCTTATTTTTTTTAAATATTTTTTTAGTTGTCAAGGGATCTTTATTTTATTTATTCATATATGTTACTGAGAAAATCAAACCCAGTGCCTCACACATGCTAGGCAAGTGCTCTACCACTGAGCTACAACTCCAGCCCCAAGAGTCCTTATTTTAAGTTATATAAGTACCTATTGATCTGTCTCAATTTAAAAGTTAAGACAAGAAGTTTTTGTCAGTGGAAAATACAACCAATTTAAAGTTAGAAGCATCAAGTTTAGTCTCCAGTTTTCCAGTAACTACCACACCATTTTTCTGGGCCTGTGTTTACACATTGTGAATGAAGAGTTTGGACTTGAGTTTCCCTTCCAATCTTAAACCAATAAGTCCAAACCCTCCATATTTCACAGCATCATTGTTTCAAACTAAATGTCTTTGCCAAAAATTGAGGTCCAACCAATATGTGGAACTTTTTGTAAAACAAAAATGTGTTGTGTTACTTAAAAATAATTTATTACTGAACTGTCTTTGGAGCAAGATGAGGTTGCACAGAATACTCATGAATATACATTAAAATTGAATCGTCCAAATCCACACACATCATTGCTGCATGCAGTATAGCAAGCATTTTTCTGGTCTTAAAACAAAAGTTGTTATTGATCTGTGCACTACAGTCAAAATCTCACACTTAAGGAAAGTTACTACAGCATTGCAAAGTATAGACTTAACAAAATTTAATCTTCTATGCCAGAAGATTCTGTGCCACTATCATTGTTTTCCTTATCTGATACACTGTTCTCATCACCTCTCATATAGGATGTGTTTCCCCATTGGTGTAGGACTCTGAACAAACTGAGCAGGTCAGCTTTGGAAATGCCCATTTGCTGAGATTCTAGGCTTGGAGTTCAGTTCTCAGTACACAAGAAAACAAATGGGCATTCACTGGTAAATACATTGCTGCTGTTTACCTTTTAAGTGACCTGGCAAACAGAATTATATCATGCAATGATTACACGATGAAAGGTTAGAAATCAATTTTTGGATGGAAAAATCTAAGTGCAAGGAATATGCAGCGGTGATGCATTGTGCAGTGAAATATGGTAATCCTTCAGGCTGACAGTGAAGGACAAGTCACAACTTTTTTAATAAGAAGGAAAGAGTCATGAGCCAGGTGCAGTGGCACATGCCTATAATCCTGGCACTTTGGGAGACTGAGACAGGAAAATTGTGAGTTCAAAGCCAGCCTCAGCAATGGCAAGATGCCAAGCAACTCAGTAAGACCCTGTCTCTACATAAAACACAAAATAGGGCTGGGGATGTGGCTCAGTGGTTTAGTGCCCCAGTTCCAAAAAGAAAAGAAGGAAAAAATCATGGACATGTGCGTATTTGAGGGGCCCTGAGAGACCAACTAATTTATCTAATATTAGAATAATTTAAGCCAAGCACCTGAGATGAAGAGCTCATATATTCCTTGTTGCTTTTTCTAAAGTTTATTCTCCCTGAAAGTAAGCCTCTGTAATTGATATGCATGGACCAAAGTATGCAGATATCCTGGGTATATAATAGACACTATGTTGCTGCAGAGAATCAGCCATTCTCTGGGATATTATGATGGGTAATTTGGTATCGAATGATTTAGAGGTATTCCTTAAAAGACTTTCAGAGTTAAGGACATTTTTTCCTACTATGAAACCTATCAAACTAAAGTTTACAGGAGTATAGGGGGAAATAATCTTTTTTTTAGTACTAAAGAATTGAACCCAAGGCCTCACTCATTTTAGGCAAGTACTACAGGGGTAAACTTTGACCACTGTACTTTGAAAGATATTACATAACAACTTAAAAACTTCAAAAACATTTATACACATGTGCATACACACACACACATGTATACACACACACAAATTTCCTTTCCTCCTAAAAAATAGGGTTTATCTTTCAAATTATACCAGTCATGTTTGATTACAAAAACACTTGTATCATTTTTACCCTGTAGGTCAAGCTATCTACCAATACCACTCAAAGTAGAACTACTAGAAGCACAAAATTTAGAGAAGGTCATTAAATTCAAGTCTCAAGATCAAGGGCAAAAATGTGGTAACTGTTACCTCCATCTTCCTTGAGTAAGAAAAAGGCAAAAACACCTTCAGACTATTAAACAGAGGATTAAATGCCTCTAGGGGGAGATTGTCCTCTACCTTGGGCCATATATTTTGGTTTAGTATCTTTTCTACACAAGATAATATGTAATCTAGAAACTCAATGTTATATACAGTCATTACCCTTAAGAAGCTTGTAATCCAGCCAAGACTCCACGTATGCACATAGAAGCATAAAGTGTATTGGCTAGAAAGGATCCTTAGAGATAGAGATAATCCAGTCCGAGAATTTTCACACTCTTTCATAGGATTCCACAGAAGGGCTTCAACTGCTATTAAGAGGGATTTAGGAGAGTTCTTTGCACCCTGTAGGCTCTTGTTCCATGTACTTGCTTTATTTAAAGAGACTCCTTAGACTCCTTTTCAATCCTGTTTTGCAGAGTGTGGGGGGGTGAGCACGCATGCATGCACACACACACTTGTAAGTGTGTGTAGTTAGCTAGTTAGCTAGCTAGCAAATTAGTAGAAAGGATTCTATGGTCAAAACACAAATCCTGAAAATCGTAGCTCTGATTCAAATGTTTTATTTCAAAGATGAAGAAATAGAATCCCTTAAGGATCCAGAATCCATTCAAAGTTTTACTGTGTTTGCCAAGTCATAAAATGTTGAAGAGAAGAGAACACACATTGCCTTTTGACATCTCTGCTACTGTTAAATGCCAAATAAGTGCTGGAGACAAAACATGTAGGTGGGTATGAACACAGACAGACTGGAGTGGGCAGGGACTGCTTCTTAGAGGAGATTGGATTTGAACTGGGTTAGCACCTGTTGGGAGGGTTTCAAGAGTTGGAAAGAGGGTGTCTTGTTAGGGGTACACTCTGTGTAGAGGTGCAGAGGCTGTGAAGCATCCAGGAATGCTCTTTTGTCTATCCCTTACAATAATAGTATGTTTTGATTCATTAAAGATATTCAACAACATTGAGAAAAACACTATGGTATATATGTGTCAGGTGAGACATAGTGAGGAATGGAACCAAAATCCATGAAGCAGAAGTTTATTACTCAGAAGTACTAGAGAGGTTAGGGGTGTCAACAAGAGACCAATGGGAAGTCCATGGCAGCAGGGTGTTCAACCAGTGTAGGGAGTGCAAGAGAAGTATAAGCACCTGTTTGACTATGTTTTTATTAAGGTTCATGGGTGTTATTCCTTTAGTTTTTCCTGTGGGAGGTGTGAATTTTCTAGTTTAAAGAAAACACACGTGACAGGCAAACTTATTTCAAATGGCTATGATGTTACCATTTGGTTTTATCATGGTCAATAGCTGTGTAAGCACAAGTTGTGGGTCAGTGAGATGAGGAACCAGCAGGATATATTGCAAACAACCACATAGGGAAGTTTTAACTAGGTCAAAGGCAATAGGGCATGACTACATTACAAAAAACTTACTTTAGGCCAAAAATCAATGCCAACTCAATGGCTATATTAACTAAATTTATGACATGTTACCAGTTCTGTTTCTTGCTCATCAAACTTTTGATTCACATTCTGACAAACTCTTCTTATTGATCCTTTTAGAATAGTGTCTGTACTAGAGAATTGTACCATATCAGCTTTAGTATGAATCCTAATAAACTAAAGTTTCTGTAATTGGCATAATCAGCTAATTTGGGGGGGCAGTATTGAGGACTGAACCCAGGAGTGCTCTACCACTGAGCTACATCCCCAGTCTTTTTCTTTTTTCAAGACAAGGTCTTGCCAATTTGCTTAGAGCTTTGCTAAATTGATGAGGCTTCCTCAAGTTTGAGATACTCCTGCCTCAGCCTCCTAAGTAGTTGGGATTATAGGCAGGCAACACCACACCCTATCTACTCAGCTAACTTTTGTTTTCATCTCCAATAGCCAGTTTGGAATAAAATGACAAATTTTATCTCATGTACTAAAATATTACAATCTACATGGTTTTTGCTTATATTTGGCAAACCTGTTTTCATAATATTTGAGTTCCCAGTTCCTGAACATAATTCTATTGAACTATTATGACCACACAGATCATTATCCCTGGAAAATATTATATCATTATTTCTATTAAAAGATAGTAAATGAAGCAAGAAATTCACGTTGACTTTGGGATGAATAGTATCATGGACAATTCTAATAAATGGTCCTGGTTAAAAGAAAAATGATGGGAATTCTTATCATTACCTATTAACAATAATTGATTCAGTTCACTTTTTTGGTGCTGGGAATGGAACCCGGGGCCTTGCACATGCTAAGCTACCATACAGCAACATCCCCAAGCCCCTCACTTGGCATTTTTAGTATTCCTATGCTACAGATATAGAGTGCGGGTTCATTACCACTTTCACATAAAATGGGAGTGACAAAGGGTAGATGACTTACCCAAAGTCATGCCACAAATAAATCATTGAGACAGGGTTATAACTTTTGCTTTTTAGTTTTAAACAAAGCTTCTCTCCCATATAGTCCTACTTAGAAATATTTTCTCAAGTCTAACAAGACGGCTTGAAACTTTCATCTTTTCTCCTGTTCCTCATGGATCAGTCAGACTTCACTGTGGAAGGAAAGATGTATTAGTCAGTGTTCTTCAGATATATTATTATAAGAAATTGACTCATGATTATGAGGGCCCAAAATTACCAAGACCTGCATAGTAGAGACCCAGGAAAGCTGATGGTATAGTTTCAGTCCAAGTCTGAAAGCCAGAGGACCAGGAGAGTGATTGTGTAAGTTCCAGTCCCAAAAATGGCAAGCTTCAGACTCATGAAGAGCCAGTGTGTTAGTATGAGTCCAAAGAAAGAAAAACATCTATGTTCTACCTGATATTGTCAGGCAAGAGGTACTCCCTCTTACTCACAGGACAGTCAGTCTTTTCCTTCTATTCAGACCTTCAACGGATTGGATGAGGCCCACTCACATTAGGGAAGACAAGGTGCTTTATTCTGTATACCAATTCTAATGATAATCACATCCAAAAACACCCTCACAGACACACTCAGAATAATATTTGACCAAAAGTCTGGGTATCTCATAGCCCAGTCAAGCGGACACATAAAATTACCCATCACAGCAGGGATGGGAAAAACTCTTTCAGGGGAGATAGAACTTGGGGAATCATCAGTCCATTCTCATATACTCTAAGTCCAGAATTTCTGTAGAAAGGTTTTCCAGAGATTGAAGACACCATTTACAAACTCTATAAATGTGGCAAGTGTGTAAAATTACTAGTTATAATTGCTTTCGATCCCTTTGTAATTTTCTTTTACTTGGACTGGTCCTACATTGCATTTTCCTGTCTATTGGGACTTGGACAGGGCTAGAGCAACAAGAGTATAAGAATATCTGGCAAGGGAGCTAGAACCCTTGAACCTCAGAAAACATAGAAATATAGTTGTAGATAAAGGCAGATTATAGAAGCAAAATATAAGAACATTAGGAAAGGAATCTAGATACATGGAGTTAATGGAAACTATAGATTATTATAAAATAATATATCAGATTCAGGCAAGTAAATATAGAAAACTCTAGAAGCTACAGGGCAAGGTAAGCTCAAGGAAGCGATACAGAAGCTTCAGAGGTAATAAGCCTTAAAAACAAAACACCTTCTGTCTCTTAGACTTTTTCACAGGATTCTAAGACCTACTTTCCAAAATTTGGCCAGTTCAGGACCGACAAGGCTGCATATTACAGAATCAGAATTTTTGTCAAAAAGTTCTTCCAGTGACTATGAGAAACCCACAAGAGGCTGAATGTTGGGAACACAATTAAGTGACAAGTGGTAGATTTGCAAAGAGAAAGTGAAGAAAAAAGGAGACAGGAAAGAATTGAAAAGTCCTGTTTGTAAATATATATATATAATATATAATATATATATCCTAATCCCCAGGGACTATTTTAATAATAGAGTTTTGCTTTATTGGAATGGGACTCTATAAATGCTAAAAAATAAAACATAGAATTGTGTTACTCTTGCTGTCAGTAAAATCCATAGCAGTTAATCCTGACCCAGAAAAATATTATTTACAGTAAATTTCATTGTAATTAACATATTTTTGCCTTTTCTGAACTGGAGCCAAGCTGGAAGACCTTGCAATACAATTTTATTTTTGTGATTGTAAATTTGGAACTACCATAAACTTCTCTTCCTCTTATAGCTGTGCCTTTTCTAGATTCCATACTCCCACTGCTTGACAATTACAGTAAAAAGCAATATATAGGTATTTGTTATGATGTCCCATCTATAATGGTGAATGAGAGCACTTGTTCATTCACTCAACATATATATTGAGCTCCTAGTATGTGCCAGGCATTTTTCTAGACACTAGATATATAGCAGTAGGAAAACTGCATAAAATATCACTTTCTCAGGGCTGGGGTTATGGCTCCGTGGTAGAACACTTGCCTAGCATGTGTGAAGCACTGGGTTCAATTCTCAGTGCAGAATATAAATAAATTAAAAATAAAAGTCCATTGATAACTTAAAAAATAAAAATTTATGTTTAAATTTTTAAAAATTGTACTCTCTCAGGAAGCTTGTGTTCTTGTGAACGTCCCACATACTATTTGGAGGACCTGATAACTAGGACTTTGGATCTATCCTGGTACACTTGTGAAGAATCAGCTTTTGATTTCAGCTAGCAGATTTTTCCTGCCTGCCTGTACTTCAATGGTTAATGGAACATTTGAGTTCTAGAAAAGTACTCCTACTCTCCATCAAAAATGACAGAGGATTTGGATAAATAGAAATCTCAGTGTGACTTAGAACATCCAATTTTTACAGTATAAATACAGTATCTTTACCCACTAATCTTTTGGACTCCTATCTACTCCAAACTGTATACCAACAACTGACAAGCTCTTGGGTCTCTTGAGGCCAGAGCATTTAGGGCTCTCATTCAGAATCTACAGACATTTGTTGAATACCCATTATGTGTCAGACATTTGGCACTCAGTGCCAGTCACTCATATGATTGTCCCATTTATTTCTCACACCAACTCCATGAAAAATGGAGAACAGGTATCCTTAACCTCTCTAGGCTTTGTGTTTCAAAGCAATATATGTCAATGACTTACCCAGGTCAATAAATTAGTGAGTAGTCCATTTGGAATGTAAAAACTGCTCTTTTAAATTTATAATCTTTGTCCCCTAGTGTCCTTGTGGAGTATTGTCTTTCTTCAGCAGTCATCCTAAGTGCATGAAATATCTATGCCAGCATAACACACACAATAGCCTCAGTCTTTGGAGCAGGTATATTCAATAATCTTGACTTTTCAGTGGCTACTATTCCCTTTATTTTTCTTTTATTCATATTTTATTGGTGCATTATGATTATACATAGCAGTGAGATTAATTTTTAACATTCATATATGCACACAATATAACAATATAATTTGGTCAGTATTGTTCCCCAGTACTTCCCCTTTCCCTTCCCTCCTCCCTCCCACTGGTCCCTTTTTAAAATTTTAAAATGATTCATATTGGTTATGTATAACATTAGGATTCTTTTTGACATAATTATAAATGCATTCATTTTATATAATCATAAATACTGGGGGCTCTAATTCAGCCCCCAGTATTTCCCCTTACCCTCCCCAACTTCACAACCCCTGTTCCCTTTTCTCTACTCTAATGATCTTTCTGCTATGTACTTACAGTATTTTAAATTTAGTATCTTGTGGATATACATAATGGTGAGATTCACTGTAGTATATTCATATATGTACATTGGAAAGTTAGGTCATATTCATTCCACTGTTTTCCCCTTATCCCATCCCTCCTCCCTCTCCTAGATCTCCTTCTTTTACTCCACTGATTTTTCTTTTATTTTAATGAATCATCTCTCCATTTCTTTTCTCTCTTTTTTTCCCCTTATTTTATACTAGCTTCTGCAAATCAGAGAAAACATTTGACCTTTGACTTTCTGGTTCTGGCTCATTTCACTTAGTATTAAAGTTTCCAGACCCATTCATTTACCAGCAAATGACATAAATTCATTCTTCTTTATGGCTAAGTAATACAACCTCTTGGCTATTGTGAGTTGAGCTGCTATAAACATTGACATTGTTGCATCCCTTATAGCATGTTTATTTTATCTTATTTTATTTTATTTTTGGTACTGGAGATTGAACTCAGGGGCACTCGACCACTGAGCCACATCCCCAGCCCTATTTTGTGTTTTATGTAGAGACAGGGTCTCACTGAGTTGCTTAGCACCTCACCGTTGCTGAGGCTGGCTTTGAACTCGTGATTCTCCTGTCTCAGCCTCCCTAAGTGCTGGGATTACAGGCGTGAGCCACTGTGCCCGGCTAGTATGTTTATTTTAGATCTTTTGGGTATATGCCAAGGAGTGGGATAGTTGGGTCTTATGTTGGTTCCTTTCCTAGTTTTTTGAGGAATCTCAGTACTGCTTTCCAGAGTAGTTGTATTAATTTGCAGTTCTCCCAACAATGTATAAGTGTCTCTTTTTCCCCACATCCTCACCAGCATTTATTATTATTTGCATTCTTGTTAATTGCCATTCTGACTGCAGTGAGATGAAATCTCAATGTGGTTTTGATTTGCATTTTCCTAATTGCTAGAAATGTTGAACATTTTTTTCATGTATTTGTTGGTCAATTTGTATTTGTTCTTTTGAGAAGTGTCTGGTTCTTTTGCCAATTTATTGATTGGATTTGTTTTGTTTTGGTGTTAAAGTTTTTGAGTTCTTAATATATTCTGGATATTAATGCCCTATCTGAGGATCAGGTAAGAAAGATCTTCTCCCATTCCATAGGCTTTCTGTACATGCTCTTGTTTCCTTTGCTGTGTAGAATTTTTTTTTTACTTTGATGACATCCCATTCATTGAGTTGGGGGGTTATTTCTTGTGTTTTAGAGGTCTTTTTAACTAAGTTGGATCTTGTGTCAACATGTAGAAATGTTGGGCCTACATTTTCTTCTAGAAGGTGCAGAATTTCTGGTCTAATTCCTAGTTCTTTGATCTTTTTTTTTTGAAATTTGATATTTATTTCACTATTATTTTTTACAAAGTTATTAATAAAAATTGTTATTTGGAATAACAATTTTTATTTAAATATTTAAACTTAAGGAATCTTTCATTTAATTTTTGTTTGAAAAGAATCAAGATGACTATGAAACTAATATTTAATACAGCCCAGATTTGGTAACATGGATTTTTTTAAATTTATTTTTTAATGCATTTCAAATCATAATACATATATAGAGCTCAAATTTCCATCTCTCTGGTTGCAAACAAGATACAGTCACACCATTTGTGTCTTCATACATGTACCTTGGGTAGTGATGTCCATCTCATTCCACTATCTTTGCTACTCATTCCCCCTCTCCTCCCCTACCTCCTCCCTGTCCCGTCCAAAGTTCCTCCATTTCTCCCACGCTTCCCACCCCCACCCACTTCAAGTTGAGTTTTGTACAGGGTGAGTGATAGGGGTTAAATTTCATGTGTTACATATGGATTTCCATTTTTCCCAGCACCAGTTGTTGAAGAGGCTATCTTTTCTCCAGTGTGTGTTTTGGGCACGTCTGTCTAGTATAAGATAACTGTATATACCTAGGTTTTTCTCTGTGTCTTCCAGTCTCTTTCATCAGTCTTCATGTCTGTTTTTGTGCCAATACCATATTGTTTTTGTTGCCACAGCTTTGTAGTACAATTTCAGGTCTGGTATTCTGATGCTACCAGCATTACTCTTTTTGCTTATGATTGCTTTGGCTGTTCTTGGTCTCTTATTTTTTCAAATGAATTTTAGTACCATTTTTTCCAGTTCTATGAAAATTGTCATTGATATTTGATGGGTATTGCACTGAATCTGTATAATGGCTTTGGTAGCATTTTAATAATATTAATTCTGCCTATCCAAAAACGTAAGAGGTTTTTCCATCTTCTAAGGTCTTCTTTAATTTCTTTATTCAATGTTCTATAGTTTCATTGTAGAGGTCCTTTACCTCCTTCATTAGATTAGTTCCCAGCTATTTTTTAAGTTAGTGTGAATGGGATAGTTTTCCTAGGTTCTTTTTCAGCAGATTTATTATTGGAGTATAGGAAAACAATTGATTTATATATGTTGATCTTGTATACTGCTACTTTACTAAATTTGTTTATCAGCTCTAAAAGTCCTCTGGTGAAGTTTTTTGGATCTTCTAAATATAAAATCATGTCATCAGCAAACTGAGATAATTTGACCTCTTCTTAGTTCCTATTTCTCACTCTGATTTTCATGAGATTCCCCCTACCTTTTCCTCCTTTTTCCTCTCTAGTTTCCACATATGTAAGAAAACATACAACCATTGACTTTCTGAACTTGATTTATTTTGCATAACATAATGCTCTCAAGTTCCAAATATTATCCGGCAAATGGAATAATTTCATTCTTCTTTGTGGCTAAATAGCAGCCATTATGTATACATAGAGTATACATAGCACATTTTCTTTATCAATTTATCTGTTGACACCTAGGTTGGTTCTATAATTTGTTGTGAATTGTGCTACTATAAACATGAGTGTGCATGTATCACTATAGTATGATGACTTTATTTCTTTAAGATAAATACCAAGGAACGGTAATAGCTATGTCATGTAGTGGTTTCATTCCGAGTCTTTTCAGGAAACTCCATATTTATTTCCATAGTTGTCGTACTAATTTACATTCCAGTTAATAGTGTAAAAGTGTTCCTTTTTCCCCATATCCTCTTCAGAAATACTGTTTGTAATTTTTTGGTGGAGATTTTTTTAGTTCTTTATATATTCTGGATATTAATCCTCTGCTGGAGGTGTAGCTAGTGAAGATTCCCTTCTATAGTTTCTCTCTTCACATTGTTACATTGTTGTTGTTGTTGTTGTTGTTGCTGTGCAGAAGTTTTTTAATTTGATGTCATTCCACTTATTATTGGTATTATATTCTGAGCCTTAGAAGTCCTATTGAGAAAGTTGTTGCCTGTACCTATAATGTTGGAGGGTTGACCCTATGTTTTTTGCTAGTTGCAGGGCTTCTGTTCTATTTCCTAGGTCTTTGACAGATTTGATTCTTCTGTGGATTGAGAAATAGGATCTAGTCTCATTCTTCTACATATGGATAACCAGTTTTCCCAGCACCTTTTGTTAAAAAGCCTGTCTTTTCTCCAGTATATGTTTTTGGTATCTTTGTCAAGAATCAGATGACTTTGTCCCTGTGTGTTTGTCTCTGTGTCTTCTATTCTGTTTCATTGGTATATGTGACTGTATTTACACCAGTACCATGTGGTTTTTGTTACTATAGCTCTGTGGTATAATTTGAAGTTGGGCATTTCGATACCTCCAGCATTGCTTTTCTGGCTTAGAATTACTTTGGCTATTCTGGGTGTTTTTCTTATTTTAGAATAGTTTTTCCTAGTTCTGTGAAGAATGTCATTGGTATTTTAATGGGAATTGCACTGAATCTTTAGATCACTTTTGATGATATAGTCATTTTAAAATTTTAATTCTACCTATCCATGAACATAGGAGGCCTTTCAATATTCTAGTATACTCTTCAATTAATTTATTTGGTTTTCTATAATTTTCATTGTAGTGATCCTTCACCTCTTGGGTTAAATTCATTCCTATGGTTTTTATTTTTTGAGGCTGTTGTGAATGGAATTGGTTTACTGATTTCTTTCTCAGCATACCTCTTACTGGTGTATAGGAAAACTATTGACATTTGTATGTTTATTTTGTATCCTATATTATCCTCTTTAGATTCCACATTTGTATGGGCACACCAAGAGAGGCAGAGAGATGGTGGTGGTAGTGAAAAGATCATTCACTAGTGCATGACTGAGAATCTGAACTTCAATCTCTATATAGTTTGGCAATGAAAAATCTTAGGTCTGAGCATTTTGCAATAGAGACAAAAGCAAAAACTGGAGCAGTCTCAGACATTTTCATGAATGGTAAAATTTATTAATATTCTACTGCACCACTGGACAATAGAGAAAGTCTTTAGTTTTAACTTATTTACAGGAGTTAATTAGACAGAAGCACCTATACTGACCATCTGACGCTTTTATGTGTTCTATTTGTTTATTTTGTTTTCTTCTTGTTGTTCACTGCCTGCCTGTCACATTTACTGTGTGGGTTGGCACAGTACACATCATCTCATTTTGCAAATCCACAGGGTCTCCTGAACCATCAAGTCAGATCTCAATTATATAAATGGATGAGGTAGAAGGGGGGAAATAAAAACGCATAGGTGGCAGATAATTCTTCACAACACAATAGAATCAATTATTTGTTTCCACCACAGCTCCAACCAGACCTTTTTTCAAAGCTTCTAACAATAAGAAAGTAAACTGATTTTCTGCCAGTTCCTTTATTCTCTTGTGACCCTGTGGTGGAGGTGGTAATGAGAAGGATAAAGACCTCAAAGGCCAGTAGCAAATGGAAGTCATCAAGTGGCCTGAAGCATCACAAAACTAGATAAACATCCCCAGAAGAGTTGAAAATTGACTGCTGTCATGAGTGGGGAAAAGTCAACTGCAGTCAGGTTATTGATTATTTTGTCATTGAAAAATTATCCTCAGTCCCTGAACCTGCTGGAAACATGAACAATGAAAAGAAAACATTCTCAATAAACTAAGTTGATTTGACACGGACCTGAAAGAGGCACCAGCCCAACTTCAAAGGTAAGGAACATAGGAGGCCACTGTGTCTTTAAATCCAGTCATTAACAAAGTCAAATATGATCATTGCCAGTCAAGCCCCACAGATTCCATTTTTATTTTTTCTACCTCTGCAAAAATAATACTTGCTCATCTCATCACATTGATAATGTACTGTCAGCACTGGAGGAACAAACTGTGTGCATTTTTAAAAATCCAGGCCTAGGACTATCACTCAGGTAATATTTTTTGGTTCCTCAGTGGTTTACATTTCATTCTGTGTTCTTCATCAGATGCTTTGGGTAGGGGGACATAAAAAGTGGACTTTGAGATTTAAAGGCTGTTTCCATGCATAGTGGTCAAGATTCCTGGCCTTCCTAGGATCTTTAAGTCTGTTCTCAAATAATTCCATCACTACTTTGTCTTAAAGGATAGAGACACATCTTTGCCCAAGTTCCTTATCCTTTAAACACTTGTTTTAAAGAAAATTATACATATGAAAAATGAGAAATTCAGCACAATTTATGATTTAACAAACAATATTCAGTGTTAGATATGAGTAAGAGAGTGAATTTCAATGTTATACACAAAGTAGGTTTATTTTTCTAAAACTCAAAAAATAGATGTTTTTAGTCTATAACTTATTTAAGAATGCAGGTAAAGGATGGAAATGTGAGAAAGTTAGTTTGATGGGAGATTTTAATCTCACCAGATTTCAAATGCTCTATTTTCCAGCTATTCTAACAGTCAACAGATTCCACAGGAAGAATGTGAGATGGCTACACTGATTCCCCTCACAAGGCTTCCACCCTGTAGGCCTCCATTTGGTCATATGACAAATGAGAAAATTAATTTATGTTATCTTTAACATGCTTTCCAATGCAAGCATTTCCTTAATTAGAGTCCTGTCTATAGGTCCCATGGCTACTTCTTCAATAGCCTTTTTCTAGCACTTAAAGAATTGATTCCTTCTATAGACTGATTCTGCTCATTATTTTATTTTCACTGAAAAGATAACTGGGGTTCTATAGCAGGTAGAATTCAAAGATGGGCCCCCAAGATTCCCAGACCCTTGTGTATGCACACCTTCCAGGTATTCAATTCACCACTAATCTAGGTACTGCTAAGAAGGTATTTGCAGATGTAATTAAGGTCCCAAATCAGTTGATGTAAGATCAGGTGATTATCTAGGTGGGACTAACTTAATTACATGAGCCCTTTCAAGATAGGCAGTTTTCTCTGGCTGGTGAGAAAAAAGTCAGAGAAGCAATGCTCTAGCTGGCTTGGAAAAAAGCAGACATCTATCTTGTGAATTACCTTTGGGGTTCAGAGAGAAAAGACTGTCAGCAGCCTCTATGAGCTGAAAGAGGATCCAAGCCCACAGCTAGAAAAAAGTCTGCAAACAACCCATGGAAATTAGAAGAGGCCCTGAGCCCAGACACAAAGTACAGCCCAGGCCAGACACTGATTTCAGCTCAGCCAGATCCTGAGCAGAAAATCCATGCATACTGTGTGCAGACTTCTCACCTACAGAAAGTCTAAAAAAACTAACTACATTTATGTTAGTCAAAGCCATTATGTTTGTAGTAATTTTTATGCAGCAATAAAAAATAAATACAGGTTCTTTTAGACACTGAGTCCTGGCCTCTCCACTTTTCTTGCTTTAAATTTCCCTTAGCTTGAAAATTATTTCCTGTTCTTCAAATCACTTCTCTGTACAGACACAAGAAGAATTTACAGATAATAAATTTGTAAGTGGAACATTACATCACTTAGCCACAGCTACAACTTCCTGTCATTTGTGAAATTAGAGACATGAAATACACTAATGTGAATTAAATATCCAGTCACCCAGAGGAATGGAAAAATAAATCCAAAATTATTCCATGTACCTTCTAGCCAAAATTCCAAGGTTCGATACAAACCCAGATACAAGACCAATTGCTTTATTTGGTTATTTGAAAATTCTTAAAGGAGCAGTACTGTTTGTCAGACAGTAGAAATACTATGGTGAGCAAGTCAAATAAGGTATCTATCTTTGTGAAGCTACCACTCTAATGCAGCATGGTCCAGTGGAAATATGCAAGCCACATTTATCATTTTCAATTTACTACCTTCAAAAAAGTAAATAAAAAGCAGGTGAAATTTTTAAAATATATTTTATTTGACCCAATGTATTCAAAATATCCTTTCAATATATAATCTATATATAGAACTATTAAGCATTTAACATTCTTCTTTTTGTTCTAAGTCTTCAAAATCTGGTTTGTATTTTACACTTACAAAGTATCCTACTTAAGACAACTCACATTTCATGGGCTCAATAGCCACATGTGGCTTGTGGCTACTACACCAGACAGCACATGTCTACTTGATACTTCAGCACAACTGTGATAGTTATGCTGTGAGAATTACTGAGGGCTATGGGAACTTGAAGGCAAGGTTTTGAACTTAGACTAGAGAAGAGAAAAACAAAGATTTTTTTTGTTTGTTTGGTTGGTTGATTTGGTTTGGTACTGAAGATTGAACCTAGGGACATTTTACCACTAGCTACATCCCCAGTCCTTTTTATTTTTTTAGACTAAGTTTCATCAAGTTGGTGAGAGTCTTGCTGAATTTCCCAGGTTGGCCTAAAACTTGCAATCCTCCTTCCTCAGCCTTCTAGTCACTGTGATTACAGGTATGAGCCACCACACCCAGCCAAAGAAGTTTTAGTAAGTGTTTCAGCAGGTGAAAAGTGGGGGAAAGGGTGGTCCAGAAGGAAGAAATAGCATAAGCAGAGAACTGGTCATGGAAGAAGATAACAAAGGTCAAAGATGTGCATTCTTGAAGGCCAGAGAAAAGAAAAGCACTGTAAAGAACTATAAGTATTTCAGACAGTACTGGAGTGAGGATAGGGAAGGAAAAAGAAAAGCTCAATATCCCATCATGGAAAGGTGACTGCTGATTCAATCTGTCAGCTCTCCCTCTTGTTACTTAAGGTCCCCCATAAGCAAATCCTGCCCAGACCTTCTTCTACTTGGAAACTTTATTCTCAAAACCTTATTCCCAAGAGTATCTTACACCTCAGACTGTGAAATACTAGGCTTAATTGCACCACAGCGTTAGTGGCAATTACCCAAGGAAAAAGCTATCCTTGGGGCCCAAAATATCAGGCATTTAGTTTACATTGCCAACATTGCAAGCTTCTCTGCCTGCTCCAGAAGCCTCTCTGTTCTTCTATTAAGGTAATTATAACAACAGCAACATGTATTAAGTACTTAAAATGTGCCGCGTTATGTGCTTTATGTGGATTCCTTCAGCCCTCTATATTAGCTCTTTTGTTATCTTGTTTATAGACAAAAAGTGAGTCTTCGAGTGGTGAAGTGATCTGTTCAAGGTAGTGCAGAAAATAGGAGGTACAGTCCCAACTTCAAAAACAAACACTCTGAATTTGGGTAGTTAACATTTTGCTGTACTGCACCTTTACCTCCCTCTATATACACATGCACGCAAGGGTGCATGCATGAGCACACACGTACCCCGGTCTCAAGAAAGTGAGATGGTGGTCATTCTGAGGGAGGAAACCTAAAAAGATGATGATAAGGTACCAGGATGTGGAGCCAGGAAGAGAAAGAGTATCACTAACCTGCCAATCTTGCATTCTAAGCAGCCCCATCTAGGCCAGCATTTATGCCATCTTGGCCCTGGTCTATTTAAGAAAAACATAGGTAAGGAGATTAAATAGCTAATAAAGTTAGTATTGGTCAGCCTCTCTCTCTCTCTCATACACACACACACACACACACACACACACACCTACTAAGGTGATTTTCTATAAGGTAATTGGTGTTTCAGGGATGCTGGGCTCATTTATCACCTCTGTTCTTTCCTTTGTTCCTCTAGAGAAGAGCAGATGAATGGCAAATGCAGGAGCAAACAGAATGACTAACCATTTCCTTCCCAACCTCATCATCCCTGTCTAGTTGCCCCCACCCCAATCTTTGTAGAAAATAATTAAGCTTACAAGCACTGGGCAGTGTTACCTAAAACTGATTGTGATGTTCATAAACAACTCAAAACATTCTTCCTGGTCTGTTGCTCCAGATTAGGGGTGGCTTTGATTTGTTTTGTTCTGTTTTCTCCATGCCTGTGATCTCTAATTTGCCCTATGCTTTAACAGTAAACCCGTTCCTCTTTAAATGGTAGGAGACAGTTCTAATCATGACACATAGAGATGGAAACAAAGTCACCCAAGCCCTATGGAGACTAAATCAAGATAAACAACCTAATTATTTAACTCTTTCCTCTGCTTCTGGCTGTATTCTATTACCCCAGAGACCATTTGTTTAATTTCCCTGATGGATTCCATTTGTCTTTTATTTGTCTTTGCAAATGAATGCTTGACTACTTTGATATAGCTCTCCCCAATACAGCTTTGTGAGTGTGTACACCCTTATAGTGCTTAAAAATTTTCATGAGAATTTGGGTTTAAAAAGTCGCCCATCACAACTGTTTTAAAGAGTATTAGATGTAGAGAAAGGTGCCCCTTTCCCAACAACAGTGGTTTGTAAAGTGTGGTCCCTGGGTGGACAGCATCCACACCACCTAGGAACTCACTAGGAATCCAGATTCTTTGCCTCATATCATTCCTCATATATCATAAATTCTAGGGAAAACTTGTGTGATTCAGGGTGATTCTAATGCATGCTAAAGTTTCAGGACCACCACCTCATAGAATCCCTTCTAGAATAAAGCCCAGAGTTACAGATTCTTTGGTCAAAAAGACAAGAAAACAAAGCAAAGGGAAAAGTGGCTTTGGTTTTAACAGTGGTTCTTCCTCAAGTTTGGATGTACATTAAAATCACATAAAGAGCTCTGAAAACATGTCTGGACCCTACTGCCAAAGATTCTGACTTAATTGGTCTGACATGGGATCTAGGCATTAGTATTTTTTAAAGCTACCTATGTAATTCTAATGTGTAACCAGGGCTGAGAACCACTATTTTTAGAAATATGGAAGAGGATGTCATCTAGAGGCTTTAACCTTTTTAGTTATTGACTGGTACCTGCCCTGGTTTGGATCAAAGGAATGCCAGAGTGGCTCATGAGTAGTATTTGGAGGTATTACCAGTTAGACAAGGGAAGCTAACATGTATTCAGTACCTGCTGTATACCAAGATCTATGCCAAGCACTATGCCCACATATCCCTGAGCAGACTGATTTACTAGTAATAATCACTATGGAGCATCCAAGCTGTTAGTCAGCTTTGCATTGCTGTGACCAAAATACCTGAGAAAAACAACTTAGAGGTTAAGTTTATTTTGTGTCATGGTTTCAAAGGTCTCCATTCATGGTCAATTGACTCCATTACTCTGGACCCAAGGTGAAACAGAACATCATGGAAGAAGGCCATGCTGGACGAGCACTGCTCCTTTCATGTCAGCCAGGAAAGAAAAAGAACAAGAAGAAAGGGCCACAGAGAATATGTACCCTTCCAGGGAATACCCCAAATGATCCACCTCCTCCAGCCATGTCCCACCTGCTGCAGTTACCATCCAGTTAGTCCATTTAAACTAGGATGGACTGAGTGGATTGCAGCTCATTTCACCTCTGAATATTCCCACATTAACACAAGAGCTTTAGGGGACACCTCATGTCCAACCATAACACAAGGGGAAGAATTAGGATAAAATTATTAGTTCATAAGAGCAGACACAAAGAAAATGCTCATTATAATCACTCAAAAAATGCATGAAGAGGGGCTGGGATTGTAGCTCAGCGGTAGAGCACTTGCCTCGCATGCGTGAGGCCCTGGGTTCGATCCTCAGCACCACATACAAAGCAATAAAATAAAGACATTGTGTCCATGTAGAACTAAAAAATATTTAAAAAAAAAGATTCCTTTTAAAAAAAATGCATAAAGAAAAAAGTGGGAGTTGTCAACCATATATTTGGAATGAGTTAGGAACATCCCAGTTTAAATGAAGAAGGCTGGACTAAATGACCTAGTATTTTTTCCAAACTTCTTGTAACGTATTTTGAAAGAACATAGTGGCAGATATGATTTGGAAGCTGTTTTTGAACACTCAAAATGATGAAGAAAACTAAGGTCTCTAAAACCATTCTAACTCCCACAAACTTTGCAATGGCTTGTGCAACCTTAGGGAAAAAGGAGGCTAAGTTTTTTTTCAGTTTTTTTTATTTGTTCTAATTAGTTATACATGACTGTAGAGTGCATTTATGCACTTTGATACATAAATGGAGTACAATTTCTCATTTGTCTGGTTGTACATGTTGTAGAAGCACATTGGTTATACAGTAATATATGTACATAAGGTAATAATGTCTGTTTCTACTATCCTTCCTACCCCCATACCTCCTCCCCTCCCTTCACTCCTCTCTACCTAATCTAAAGTAAGTCTATTCTTCCCTAGCCTCCACCCCTTATTGTGAATTAGCTCATAGAAAACATCCAGTCTTTGGTTTTTTGGTATTGCCTTATTTCCTTTAGCATGATATACTCCAACTCTATCCATTTACCAGCAAATGCCATAATTTCATTCTTCTGTAATGAAATTATGAGTAATATTCCATCATATAGATATACCACATTTTCTTTACCCATTCATCTGTTGAAGGGCACCTAGGTTAGCCATTGTGAGTTGAGCTGCTATAAACATTGATGTGGCTGCATCGCTGTAGTATCCTGATTTTAAGTCCTTTGGGTATAAACCAAGAAGTGGGATAGCTGGGTCAAATGGTGGTTCCATTCTAAGTTTTCGAAGGAATCTCCATATTGCTTTCCATAATGGTTATACCAATTTGCAGTCCCACAGCAATGTATGAGTGTACCTTTTCCCCCACATCCTCGTCAACATTTATTGTTGCTTGTATTCTTGATAATTGCCACCCTGACTGGAGATGAAATCTTAGAGTAGTTTTGATTTGCATTTCTCTAATTGCTAGAGATATCGAACATTTTTTCATATATTTGTTGATTGTATTTCTTCTTCTATGAAGTGTTCAGTTCCTCAGCCCATTTATTGATTGGGTTATTTTTAGAGTTTTTGAGTCCTTTATATATCCTAAAGATTAATGCTTTATCTGAGGTGCATGTGGTAAAGATTACCTCCCAGTCTGTAGGCTCTCTCTTCACATTATTGATTGTTTCCTTTGCTGAGAAGAAGCTTTTTAGTTTGAAACCATTCCATTTATTAATTCTTGATTTTACTTCTTATACTTTAGGAGTCTTATTAAGGAAGTCAGATCAGGAGGTCAAGTCTTATCATACCCATATTATAGACTCAAAGGTGATTTTTAATGTGTGGTCCCTGGACCTGAAGAGTTAGCACCTGAGAATTTCTTACAAATGCAATCCTCAGAACATATCCTAGTCCTGCTGAACAAGAAACTTTGAGAATGTTACTCTACAATCAGTGTTTTAACATTTCTGATTCATGTTCAAGTTTGAGAACAACAGCTCTAGTGAAGTCATTTGATCCTCAAAGAGGGAGTCTATTTTTTCACTTCCATAAGTCACTGAGAAGCCTTCCTATCTGGACCCAATCACACCCTCCTCCCAACTGCACAGGAAAACACTGAGATGTGCTGGTCTTCAGTGAGGAATGGCAATGTGGATGGTAGAAAATACTAGAGAGTAGGGTGCTAAACCCTGTCACTTACTTGTGATGTGACTCTAGGAAAATCGTCTAACATCTCTGAGTCAAAATCTGGCACACAGTAGTTACTCAGTGAATATTTGATGTCTGAAAACCTAAAAACAAGGATAAAAGTGCTGAAAGAGGTATATGATGAAGGGAAAAGGAGTCAGATATATCTGAGTCTGACTCCTGGCTCTGGTTTGAACTAACCTTTTAACCTTGAGCAAGGCACTACCCGCATCAGCCTCAGTTTTCCCAGCACTTAAATAAGGGAGATAAATTCTGATTATATGATCCTCTGGAGTTCTCGTGGCATCTAAATTTCTTCCATTTCAAAATCTATGTTGTGATACTGACAGAGTATAGTGACCCAGACAGTTTCTGTATATGTAGGGCCATATAAATACAAAATCTACTAAAGCCTCAGAATACATTCTGTATACATCATCAATTTCCAGCACCCAGCAAACAAATACAACTTCTGTAGTACTACTATAGGTGGTGGTTTAATCATTAATGTGTAGCAAGCAACCATCTACAACAACCTGATTAAACACTGTGCTGACCCATGTAGTAACTAGAGCTTTCCATTGTCTGAGACGCAGGAAGCTGTTTGGAGTATCTGGGAACATTACACACTAATTATTGGGGTAAGCTGCTTATGCTTATCTGGATTGCACAGCTAGGTGAACCCCTCAATAACCCTTAAACATTAGAAAGTGAAAAGTATAGCAAAGGGTGATGGAAAAAATCTTAAACTCAGATCATCAGGAAAGAAAGCAAATAGTGGGGCTGGGGTTGTAGCTCAGTAATACAGTGCTTGCCTAGCAGTTGTGAGGCACTGGGTTCCATCTTCAGCACCACATAAAAATAGAGTTTAAAAGAGAATGCAAATAGTGAAAAGAGCTAGGGCAATGGCAAGAAGCCAGATCTGCATTCAAATCCCTGCTGCACAGTAGCTGTGTGATTTTAAATACACCATTTCGCATCCTTGAGCTACATATTCATCTGAGAAGATGAGATAATAACACCTGCCTCATAAGGTTATTCTGAGCATTAAATAGGACAATAGACTATCTATTGGGCCCAGTATAAACATACATACCCCCTACCCCACAGGATTCATCAATGAGAGGTGATATTATTATCCTGACTTGCCTTTGCATATAAAAGCAAATGGAACTCTGAGATACTAGTTGCCTGCA
>PVHX01015114.1:36411-48076 GCA_004024805.1 Geosciurus inauris
AAATGATTGATGTATAGGAAAACAACAGCAATTCCTCAATGTTTTACCTAGTGCTAAACTGAATATAATGCAAAATGTGTAGTACAAAGAAGCAGTTGGTGCCTTAGGGGCAGCCACTGCTCTCTCTTTTAGCTGAGTGACCAATTGAGATCACCATACTTTCTGAATTGCTTTTCTAAAATACCTTCATTTTGACCACCCATCTGGCCCCACTCCTTTCCTTCCCTACCAGCTCACAGATATGAGGGCAGCAGAAATGCTTAGCCCCACCTTCAGAAGCCCTGGCATGCCAAAGCTGCTGTTGAGGAGCCCTGCTCTGCCAAGCGGAAGAGCTCAGCACAGTCAAAGTGAAGGAGATAACAGACTTTTATCCTTGAGATTTCCTGAGCCTCCCTCCAATGGAAACAGACTGTTTCATAGAGCCAGTCTCTGCTAAGAGGCAGCAGATGACTCTTTCCAAGTCATAGTCATTATTATGCCTATAACCTTTTCATAATAAAAATATATGCATACCCACAGAGCTTTGCTTACTTCCATTTTCCTTAGGTGGCTGTTGCATTTCATACCCATCAGATTAGACACATTCTGACTTGTTCAGGCACTGTCAATTTAGGTCCTTCCATCCTGGAGACAACAAAATCAGCCAAAGGGATTAAGGCATACTAAATCTAAGGAGAGATTGGGAATGCTTTTATAGGCAGAGATTTCCCAAAGACAGCCCCCATCCCAGCTGATGAGCCATTCTACCATGTACACAGAATCTGACTGATCCTTCTTTTCTCCACACAGCCTCTTCAGACTTAGTCTGCCCATTCCTCACCTTTGTTGAATTAGAGAGGGCTGCACATCCGTCCTACAGAGCATTAAGACCACTCTGTTTCCAGTCTAGATATTCCTCATGCTTCCCCTGAGGGAAATGAGTAGCTGTTTGGCTAGCCCTCTCACAGGCTTGAATTTTGGCCCTCAGGCATCTCCAGTTATACATTTATTTAACAAACATTTATGTAACACTCAGTGCTATGGTTGGTGGATTGGAGGTTTGTGGCAATGTGAGGGGTAGTGATATCTTTAAGAAGTGGAGCTTATTGCAAGGTGAGTGGGTCTTCTGAGCATACTACAAGGTGATTGGGTCTTCAGGGGTGCTGTACTCAGAAGGAATTGATGTGGTTCTTAGGAGACCTCAGTTCTCACAAAAGAGTTGTTATAAAAAGAGCAATCCTGGCACTTCCTCTCACTCTGTCTTCCTGCCTTGCCATGTGATTTCTCCCACTGGCATGCATTCCTACCATGACACCATCCACCATTAGGCCTTCACCAGAGACTGAACAAATGTGCCCACCCAATTTGGGGCTTTCAATTTCCAAAACTGTGAGTTAACTAGACCTCTTTCTTTGTAAATTACCTAGCCTCAGGTATTTAATTATAATAATGGAAAATGTACTAATATACTTACCATGAGCCAGGCACTATTTTGGTAACTACATGAATATTATTATCCTTATAACAACCCTGTGAAATATATGCAACTATTAAGCCCATTTTATGGATGAGGCACTCAAGGCAGGGAGTGATGTAACTTGCCTACAGTCAGAGAAAGTAAAGAGGAGAGCTGGAATTTGCCCAGTCAGAATAGAGAGCAAGACTATCTGCTTTGGAAAATTCAGACACCCAAAGTGCCTCTGTGTCCTAAGGGTTAAATTGAGGTGAACAGAGCCAAGAAAGTGCTGAGAACATAGGGAAGACTATAAATCAAGGTGATGGAGCTGTTATACCATCCTATTCCTTTGTACCTGGAATGATCTTCAGGATCCACACAGACATGGAGAGAGAGAGAAGTTGCTGCTATATGCTCCCTAATTGAAGCCCATGTGGGAATTCCCTTTCTAGTCCAAAGACAACAGATATTGGAAGAGTTTGCTTTGCCTGCCTCTGGCTCCCAGGAACAAATTTTAAATAAATCTCTCTCCTCACAGGGAGGAAACAGAACATAGAGGCAAAACAAGAGATCAAGTCACTTAAGGGACAGTATCCAGTGTGAATTAATCACATTCATACTCTCTGAACACCAAGTTTGCAGGTGAAACTGAATAAGTTTCCAAAGCAAAGTTACCAGTTTCTCTCTCAAGTTAGCTCCTCTTCGTAGTCCTTCCATTCGGTCATGCAGAATTGATCTCAGACTTGTCATTGAATATGGGAAGTGAAAGAGAGATGGGCACTCATGAAATCCTACCAATTCTACTTTTCCATCTTTTTCTTTCTGGCCATGCTACCACTACCCTCATCTCCTGACCTTATCATACTATTCTTGCCTCCCTATTATTTACCTTCTTGACTGTCTTCCTGTCTCTAAGACTGGCTTCATGGGCATGCTCCCTGAGCAGTCTCATGGGCACTTCACTTGATTTAATGCTCTACTCTTACCACCTTGAAAGCCTTAGAAATTTTTGAAGAAAGAGCCCTGCATTTTCCTTTTGCTCTGAGCTGCCCTTTCCCTGTCTCTCCCCATCTGGACACATTTTACATATAATCTTTATTGCTAGAGCTTGTTTTCTCATACCAATAATAATGCCCTGAAGTGGCTAATGGCTCTCCAGTGCCTCTACAATAAAACATAAACCCCACAGCCAGGCCTTCAAGGCCCTCTGATACCATGTCTCTGGGTAATCTTCTATATATACCACACGAATTCTACCCATTCCAGAACTGGGGATGGTTTTACCAATTCTGCAATAGAGTGGTTAACAGTTCACAGTTTGGAATCTGACCTGGTTTAGGGTCCTAGTTTTACCCTAATTGGCTCTGTGGCTTTTGGCAAATTCCTTAACCTTTCTGAGCCTCAGATTCCTTATCTGTAAAGAGGGGATACCAATAGCACCAATCTCATAAAGTCAAATGAGATGATCAATGCAAACAAATCTCTAAGCACAATACTCACTACTAATATTGTCATTAGTTGTAATTGTTATGGAGCTGAGTCCCTCCAGATGTCCCCACATCAATCTAATTGGCCACATTGCTGACTCAATTCAGGTACCTCACAGGGACCTATCATGTCCCTCTACTTCCCTCTCATGCATGCCTCCACTATTCTCATCTGATTGTAGGTGATCATGATTTGGAAGCTGTTGAGCTATGTTCACCATTTCCCTCTTATCTCCCTCTGCTAGTGTGGGAGCACCCTGATGGGCCAGCAGGAGCTGCAGAGGCAGACAAGGAGAGGAGGCAGTGCACTTGCTAATTAAGGCTTATGGGGAAAGCAGCTCTGGGAGCCTGCATTCAAGCACTGAGTCCCCTCCCCCTCCACACCAAGGCTTATCCATTCTTCTGCTTTGCATCATGGTGGGTCTTAAGGGATACGCAGATGAGCTTGGGCCAGGCAGTTGTATGAAATGGCTCTAGGATCGTCCCCTCAATCATATCAGATAAACTCCAATTTTGCAGCCGAGTTTTATCCTAAACTGACAGTCATTCACAAAGTAGTCCAGGAAGTGGTTCATGCCAAATGAAGACTAAGAACCCCCCACCCGCTGTTGAGATTTCAGCAGGAGTCTTTTGCCACATCCCAGTGAAAGTGAGAAAAACAGATCTCTCAGCAGGGTCACTCCTGCTCTGGTTTGGATATGGGTTGTCTGCTTTCTCAACTCATGCAGGAATTTAAACCCCTAAGTCATTTGTTAAAGTATTAAAGACCAGGGTCTTAATTAGAATAAGATACAGTCCATGCCTGTATAAATATATCAAAATAAATTCTACTGTCATGTATAACTAAAAGAACCAATAAGCAATTTTGAGGAAGTGTAGAAACAATCTGTATATGGTGTTTGAACATAGAGTCTTTAGGAAGTGATTAGGATTAGATAAAGTCATCAGGGTAGAGCCCCATGATTGAATTACTGGTAGCTTTATAAGAAGAGAGAGACCAGAACATATGTGTTCCCTATCTCTCACCATGTGTTACTCTGTGCCATCTCAGGACTCTACCAGCAAGAAGGCCATTGCCAGATGAGGACCTTAGACTTTGTACCTTCAGAACTATGAGTCAAAATAAATCTCTTTCCTTTATAAAGTACCCTGCCTCTGGTGTGTCATACTAACAAAAAGGTATTAATATCCTCCTCATTCTTTCCCATCCACTTATAGAATTGCTTTATCCTTCTCTGAGAACAGAGGTCCTCCACCTTGGTTTACTTTGGAATTATCTGTGGAACTTCTGAAACATACCAGTTTGGGGGCACTCTCAAACTGACCGCATCTGGTTGTCTAGGAGAGGAGCCCTGGAATTGGTAATATCAATAAGCATTCCAGGCATTTTTAATGTGCATCCAAGGCAAAGAACCACTGGATTAGATATAGCAAATTCTTTCCAATCTCTTGGTCTTCATATCATTCTCTTTTTTGAACATCTCTATATCCCCAATATGACCCTATTAACAGAGTCCTCAATATGACCCTATTAATTTTTGCTGCCACTCCTACCCATGCACCCTACCATCTAGTAACACCTGGTTCATTAGCAGTCGCCAGAGGCACTACCTATATTAATATCATTAAAATTTTGTTCACACTGTTTCCTGGAAGTAGAACGACTCCTCTCCTTCACCCAGAGCAGTGGTTCTCAAACATAGCTTGCATCAGAATCGCCTGGGAGGCTTGCTAAAACATAGCTTTCTGGGCTCCACCCTAGAGTTTCTGATTCAGTAGTCCTAAAGTAGACTTGAGAGTTGAATTACTAACAAATTTCCAAGTGATGCTGATGCTGCTGGTCAAAACATCACAAGTTAAGAACCATAGATCTTGAAAGATCTTGCTCATCTTTCAAGGCCTGGCCTGCCAAAATGCTGCTCACACTACAAAGCCTTCCCTTACCCCCCTACTCTTTTCCTCAGGTGAATCTAGATGCTCATATTCTGCACTCCCATGGTGTTTTATGTGTGCCTCTGTTGATTATACTTGGTTATATTTCTCTCACCCCCATTGAACTATACAGCCATTGAAACCATTTATGTTATAGTCACTTTTGTATCCTTTACAATGCTCAGTGCTTCATTTCAGACTAAAAGAGCCCCATAAGTATGTCTCAAATGAAGTCATTTACTCTAACATCTGGAGGAAGCCCAAATATGTGGGCAGCCTCTGCAAACTGCACTTGAGTCTGATAGGATAATATCATTCTTCTATGAGTGCATAGTATAAGCCAGGCCAAGAAGCTTGTCTTCTGCTGTGCCTTGTGACTCAGTAGAAGCTGCTCTCCCCTTCTTGAATTTCCAAAAGGCCTTCCTGCAATTGGAAGTGAAGCTCCAGGAAAAAATGACTCTAGTAGGATATTCTCTTGGCAAATTTATGAAAGAACAAGTTTGTCTTCAGCATCCTTCCATCTATATTCACTATCTTCTAATTCCCACCCTCCTATTCCCAAGCACCTGGGATTTTCATGTTGGCCATTAGCTGTTCAAATGGCTCCACAAAAAGGTATTCATACTTCAAACAGATTTTTCTACCCTCCTCAGTCACTGTACTCTACCAAGAAGCTCTGTTGGTAAAATAACAGCTAAATATAGCCCCATGGTTACTAAGATCATGGGCTCTGGGGTCAACAGGCCTGGTGGACGCCTGGATCCATCATTTATCTGCTGCATAACACTGGGAACTCACAGAGCTTCTCTGATGCCACATTTACTCATCTGTAATATAGGGATATCATGCATATTTGCAGGGTTATTATGAAGAATACAGGAAAATAAGGAATGTAAAGGACATATCACACATCTTTCACATATTAAGTGCTCAATAAATAGTTGCTATAACAAATGCATTAAAACTCTACTTTTAGTACTTGGTGAGAGTTCATCCAATTATCCCCTCCACTTCTGCCTCCTAGGTAATCTTTGCATTTTTAACAATAATCTTATCAATGAGGATCTCTGGGGAAACCCTTTGTTTTTGCTCTGTAGCCAGAATGATCTTTTCAGAATATAAATTGAATCACTTTCTTATGCTGCTTAAACTATTTCCCATTGTTTCTTCCTTGCTTGTAAGACAGAATCTGAAACCTTTCAAAGGCCTGCATGACTCTCATTCAGTAGTTCTTCACTGGGAGGTGTTTGAAAATTTAGGAACATTTTGGTTGTCATAAATAGCAAGGAGGGCATTTAATAGGCAAGGCCGGGACACTATACTTCTGCAAAATTGCCTATGCAAACTAGCACGCTCATGCAGGATTATCCCACCCCAATGACAATGGCACTCCCATTAAGAAACACCCCATCAAACTCTACAGCCTTATCTCTCACCACTCCCTTTTCCTCTGCACTCCAGCCTCCCTGGGCTTGTTTATAGTCCTCCAAAGCACCTCCAACCAGCTGTTCTTTCTATTTGAAATGTACATTTTTTTTCTGATGAGTCATTTAAGTGTTACTGACCCTTCAAATATCAGTTTCAGTGATATTCCTTCATGGAGGCCTTCATTAATTCCCTCTTATAGTATACTCTTCCTTGGAACTGTGTTCCTTTCCTGCAGAGTATTCATCACAGCTTATAATCATGTACTCATCTGTGTAATTATTTGATTAATATTTGTCTCACCCATGAGATCACAATCTCCCAAAAAGCAGGCCTCACATCTGTTTTTGCTCACTGTTGCATGCCCAGCACGTGGCTCAGTGCTTGAGTAGTAGCAGACCTTCATTCTCTCTCTGTCTCTCTCTCTCTCTTTCTTGAAATGACTGCCCATATTAGTAGCCTCTAGTCTTATCAAGTCTCAAGGGGAAGTGGGCACCTATCACTTTGGTCTGCTTTTAGTGGTCTTAGAACAACCAGCTCCCATTGAATCCCTTGAAGTGAGAGAAGAAATTGGATGGAGTAGAAAGATTTTTCCCATTCATTATTTTGCTTGCATTTCAGCTTATTAGAATGCAAGGGTTTGTCACAATGGCTGTTTCCCATTTCTTCCTGATTCCAAAATGCTACATATAGACACACTGATTGATTGTCTGCTTCTAGTACTAAAATAAATAAAGGACAGTTTAAATCATGTTGTCTATTTGTTTTGATGCTTCCAAGACAACAACATACCTGTCTAATTTTTGGGAAATACTCTGTCAAGAGTATAACAGTCTTGGAACATGGTACTATACATCATGGAGTTCAACTCTCCAGTGAGCTCTGCATTAAGAATCAAGACAATAGGCTGCTTCAGCTCAAAGTGATTTGGAGTTGATCTGTTTGTCTTCTTAATGCCATAGTCTAGGCAATCAGAAATAATGATAAAAAGAAAAAGAGGTATATATAGTGGGAGAGAAGCTGATGAGATAAATGGAAGTGCATTTCATAGGTACTGTTGAAGGGGATACTGGTGTCAATGAGTGGAGAAAATAGTGCCACACTGCACAGAGATCTCATTCTGACAGCCTAGATTGATTATATGAGGAAAGGCTGCATCTATTCTTTGGAGTCATACTTGGGATGTCTACTATTTGAGAACATTTCCTGGACTTCTACAGAGTAGCATTGAGCTGAATTTCAGGACAGAGGACAGTTGACCCTTGCTTGCTTTCTTCTCCCTCATCCCTAAGACTGAGGTCTGGACAACCAACTTGCCCCTCTTCTCCAGTTTTTTGGTTAAGATTCTAGTTAGAATCAAAGAGGTTTGGAATCTCTCCCCTCAATATTTCACTTGGGCACTTTAGCACCACTCCTGGACTGTTAACAGTATGTGCAAAACCTTGTGAGGCATCTCTGTGAGTTCTAGTGGACCTATGTTTTGTAAATCCAGGGAGCTTTTTTCACCCTAAAGCTTATTGTGACTCATGTAATTATGTGGATTTAGCACAGATGGGAAAACCAGAGACTTCCTAATTTTTAAATCCTCTCTATTCTGGAGCATACATTCATATCCCCAAGCAAATATCTATGAATCACATTTTGTTTGGACCTGCAAGTTCACAAACAAATAAGCCAAAGCTTCAACAACTTTGCTAATAGATTTTAGGATTTTTATGTTCCCACCACATGCCCCCTATAAAGATTTTTTAAATGTTAGGCTGGGCGTGGTGGCACATGCCTATAATCCCAGCAACTCAGGAAGCTGAGGCAAGAGGATTGCAAGTTCAAGGCCAGCCTCAGCAACTTAGTGAGGCCCTAGGGAAGCAACTTAGCAAGACCCTATTTCAAAATTTAAAAAAAATTAAAAAGGACTGGAGATGTTGCTCAGTAGTTAAGCACCCGTGGGTTCAATCCATGGTACCCCCCAAAGTGTTAGAATGCTATCGTTATTTTAAATAGGAAGAGTTGCCATAGATTGTTATTGTCCAAGGTTTCCCCTCAAAAGGAAGAAAAATCAGAATGAGCACTTTATTTAAAATGATAATTCTTGTTCCATGTGTATACAAGTTAATAATAAAACATTGCATTAAAAAGTCTACTTTGTCTTCCCTTGCTCCCCAAACATCAACATTTCCCAGAAGACTATTAATGGTTTGAGACTTTTGAACAATATTATTTTTAAAATAATGGAATTCATTCTTCAGAGTGATTTTTAAATGCAGCCAGTGATAACAGGACCCTTCGTACCCACAACTCAGACTGGCAAGATTTTGACTAGACCCATAGCATGGCAGGACAATGCGAAAATGTAAGGCCATCATCTTTCCCAATTGTCATTTCCAAGGGGTTTTGTCAATATTTTCCCCACAAACTCTTTGTTTTCCTATATTTTGCCTACCAAACTGATTCCAGCAAAATCAAATACACATGTCCCTAGAATGTTATTACCTTAGAGTATATGTTATTCCTTGGAGTAAGAAGATACTAAAGAGAGCTACAAAACTGTTCTAAAACTATTTATTCATTCATTAAACAAATAATTGTTGAGGAAACAAAATACTCCCAACACTATTCCTGGCACTGGGAATAACAGTGAACAAAACCACTACAATCCTTGTCCTTGCAGAGATGAAAATTCGGTGATGTGGGATAGACAATATGTAATAATTAACAAATGTGTCAAGTGGTGATAAATTGGAATGGAGAAAAGTAAAGTGGAGTAAGGTGGTAAGTGAATGCTAAGGGTTGGGATGCTGTCTTATGTAGGGTGATCAGAAATGGTGTCTTGAAAGGCAATGTTTGAGCAGAGATCTGAAGAAGTGAGGAAATAAACTAAGGGCAGATCTAGAAGCGGAGCATTCCTGGCTAATGGAAGGGCAAGTATGAAGCCTCTGGGACAGGAGTGTGTGCCTAGTATGTTAAAGAAATGTTAATTCTATTCCAGTGTGATGAGAACACAATAAGCAAAGGGAAAAATAATAGAAAATGAAATCAAAGAGGAGACCAGGTTTTTAAAAAATAAGCTGGGGAGCCATAGGAAGGTTTTGATCAGAGGAGAAGCATGATCTAACTTATGGTTTGTGTGTGTATGGTCCTGGGGATTGAACCCCAGGCCTTGTGCATGAGAGGCAAGCACTCTACCAACTGAGCTATATCCCCAGCCCTAACTTAGATTTTTAAAAGGTCATTTTGAGTGTTGTTTGAGGGAAAGATGGGGGGCCATATGGGCAGGTTACTGGGTACAAAGGACAAAAGCAGCCAGGTCAATTAGGAGGCTGTTGTAATAATTCAAGTGAAGGAAAATGGAAATTGTTGATCAGATGGCAATAAATTGGTCAGATTCTAGATATATTATGCAATATATGTGAGGTGTGATAAAAGCAGGAATTAAAGATTGAATTATCCTAAAAATATTGCATACCTACTATGAACCAGGTACTCTTTTATGTGCTTGGCATATAGCTGTGAGCCTACCTTGGTGGAGCTTACTTTCTAATGAATAGTAACAGCCAACATTTTTGAGCACTTTCTATATTCTAAACACTTTTCTTTCTTAACTCATTTAACTCACCATTTCACAGAAAGAAATTAATGGCAAGAGAGGGTAATTAGTTCCTTGAAGTCTCACGGTTTGTCAGGTAGCAAAGGTATTTTTTTAAAGCCAATAAGTTCTGCTTGAGAGTCTGAGATGGAGCCATTCCACATCATTGCCTCTTTACCAGGCCTGTATTCCCACATCAAGCCTGCACCTTGGGGCTGGGCTGTAGTTCAGTGGCAGAGTGCTTGCTTAGCATATGTAAGGCACTGGGTTTAACCCTTAGCATCACATAAAATAAATGAAATAAAATAGTTATTTTTAAGAAGACCACATCTCAGGGTTCTTTTTCATTTTGGTTCTCACATGTTTCTTGTTACCATATCAGGTGAGAAACTTCCATGGAAGAATCCCAAGGCAATTTCACTGACCAAAGCTTCCAAATTTGCCTGGTGGTGTACCAGGTTTTTAGAAGGTCTGAAAAACTTCTGCCCTTTTGATTTCCATTCAACCATTCCAGTGGATAATTAGAGCTAACATGAGCATGGTGCTATGACACAAAATTTTGTGTCAAATAATGCAGGACATTTTAGAAAGTATTTGTTGGCCCAAATCATTCTGTGTTCAGGCTACAAATTTATGTTCAAAATCAATCACTTTTGGGGTTGCGGATGTGGCTCACTGGTAGAGTACTACATGATAAGGCCCTGCGTTCAATCCTCAGCACCAGGGAAAAAATGATGAAGGCAAAATCAAGCATTTTAAATAGTAAGTGCAGTCATCTCTCAGTATTGGAGGAGGATTGGTTCCAGGACCTCCACAGAAAATGAACTCCAACAATGCTCAAGTTCCTTTATATAAAACGGTGTAGTGTTGGCATATAACTTACACACATCCTCCCACATACTTTAAATTGTCTCTAGATGACGTATAATACCTAGTACAATGTAAGAGCTAAATAAATAGTTGTTATACCGAATTGTCTAGGGAATAATGAGAAAAGAGAAGTATGTACAGCAGCGATTTTTTTTGAAATATTTTCCTCCACAGGGACTAAGGGAAGAAATGTTTAAATCTATAAATCCTTCAGCTTAAAATCAGCTGATTTCTTTCAGCAAACACACAAAGTGAATTCATTGCCAATTACTTCAGAGAACATGCTTGCATGCTTGCACAGTCTTCCTTTGGTATAACCCCCACTCTCCCCCACAAAAGATATCAAAATCCTCAGATGCTTAAGCCCCTTATATAAAATGGTATGATATTTCCATATTATCATGTATACTTTAAATCACCTATCAATGAGTTATAATACCTGATACAATTTAAGTGGTATGTAAACAGCTGTTATATTGTGTTGTTTAGAGAATAATGACAGAAAAAAATGTCTCTGCAGGTTTAATACAGTTTTTCCCAATATTATTACTTGTGTTGCTTATAACATTAAATCTGTAAATCTCTGTACATGCTTTGGTACAACCTCATTCAAACATGTACCCCATCTTTCCCAGTTCATTTTATAATCTCACTGAGGTCAGGGGCTCTAATTTGCTCACATTTTTACTTCTCAATGTTTCCATTATAGGCATCTGCCCACTCACTTTTTTTTTGTAGGGAGTGGTACTGGAAATTAACCACTGAGCCACATCCATAGCCCTTTTTTATATTTTATTTAAAGACGGGTTCTCACTGATTTGCCTAGGACTTCACTAAATTACTGAGGTTGGCCTTGAACTTGCAATCCTCCTGCCTCACCCTCCAAAGCCACTGGGAATTCAGGCATGAGCCACTGCACCTAGCTGCCCACTT